>CALSBV010010214.1:6442259-6468575 GCA_943590825.1 Bovichtus diacanthus
ATGACTTAGTATCTTAAAATAATGACTTAGTATCTTAAAATAATGACTTAGTATCTTAAAATAATGACTTAAGATCTCAAAATTATGACTTAGTATAGCAAAATAATGACTTAATAACTCAAAATACAAAATAATGACTTAATATCTAAAATAATGACGTAGTAAAACAAAATAATGACTTACAATTTCTTATTTTAAGTAAGTCATAAGTCATTATTTTGAGATACTAATTCATTACTTCGAGAAAATATTCTGTAAATAAATCTTAAAATGGGGCATTTCAGACGAACATAAATGAAAGGTGTTTGCTTCCTCTCTAGCATTTTTACAGTGTGGTACTTTTACTAAAGCATCTGAATACTTCCTCCACCAGGCCTCGTGCTGCACATTTTATATGAATGTGCTGCTTTGTATAAACGTTTTAAGGCTCAACCATAATTCCTGCAGGTATACTAAACACGAGGACTGCTGCACACCTTGCAGCAACCAACCACATCCCATAATACTGTGTGTAGACAATAACAGAGCTTTGCAGTATTTGGTAAAGCACATGATTTCACATTCCAGCGACCACAATGGTGAGAGATTAGGCTCCACAATGAGGAACGAGGCTGCCGGGGAGGATGACAGACACGGAGAGCATGTGGGTGTCCGGGTCAGGCGGAGAGAGCAGCGGGAGTCCGTTTGTGGCTAAACTTTCCTCTTCACTTCATTAACCTGGATCCACATCACTGCCCTGTGCCTTCCTTTAAAAAAGGTGGTTCTGATGTCCTGTGAAGACAAACTGTCTGTGTTATCTGTGTTAAATAACAGCCGTAAATTAATATATTAATATCATTTCTCCACTTTCACTTAATTAAATATTTCAACCATCATAACTACCAAATATTCATTCACTGTATGAAGGATTTTAACCCTTTAAAAGCCAGTTTGTTTACTTAATGCTGCTGTTGTTGTGGGAAAACAACTAAACTAAATGCTGTGGGGAATTTATTTCATATTTATATTTTACAGTATGGGATATGTCAGATGAGCAACAATGTTGTATACTATATATTATTATTTCTGCTTTTAACCCTTTAAATACCAGTTACATAATGCCACTGTTGTCAGATTTAAACTCCCACTTCTTACCTTTGAGGACAAAAGCATCCTCTTCCTAAAACTACAATAAAAACATAATATTTATTAATAATATTATCCACTTTTATCTTAACCCTTTAAATGCCCTTTTAACTCTTTTTTTTATATCACAAAAAGGTTTTTCTGTGTGGGACACGTCAATGATTATCATTAACATTGATTTTGATGCATTTGTATTGTTTGTGCAGGAAACCATGGAAACAGCTTGTGTTTGTCCCAAACATGAGAAAATGTCTCAATCTGCTGGAAAATATTAAAAAGTTAAATCTTGCATCCAGAGCTCCAGAAGTGAAGCTGAAACCATAGAAAGAGGATTTAAAGCTGTGATGTCTGTGGGAGCAGAAGCTGGTTTTAATGGAGACATTTCTGACTGTGTGTGTGTTATAAACACTTATTATAGGAGATCATGCATGTTTTATGCCATATTAACAGCCAAAATTATCTAATAATTAAAAAGCCAATAAGGGTTATTTACTTAATATTGAGGTTTTTACTTAATATTATATATAATATAATATATTGAGCTGCAGTGGCTCCCTGCAGGTCTCTGCTGACATGGTGTGGTAAAATAAGGAACTGCATTTGTTTCCTAATTAAAATGCAAAATCTAAAATGTTGTTATCCCCGTGAGAGAATTAATTCTTTTGACATTTTTTATTACTTTCTTGTCTGTACAACACGGTACATAACAGACACAAAAACAAACAAAAACATTAAGAGGGAGAATATTAAAAAATAAAAAGGGCACAATCCAAACTGATCTGTTTACTGCACTTCTGTGGGCTTCGACACCGGACGTTTGAAGTCTTACGACAGCAATAAGTGACTAATGGTGAAACATTTTACCTCTCAAAAGTCATAAGAGCGACTTTACAAATAGTTTTTTTACAATCTCCAAGCTCTGGTTTGTAGTGACATGTCAGTGAACAGATGTTTGGTAACTGTGAAGAATGAGAAGTCTATATTTCATCAGAAAGACGCACGGATCACCGAAAATATCAAGTGAGCCATTGTGATTTGTCAAATAAAACCCATCATTATACATAGTTAAATCCCAAATGTTAAACTTCAAATTTAACACTTCCACTGGACCCAACATACAGAATATATTTACAACAGAGGCAACAAAGAAAACACAAAAATCAATTTTCTTCCTGCAATGAACTTCAAATGCACCGAAAAAGGCAGATTTCCATACATCAAATGGTAACATCTTCAAGCATGTTTGTGTAAAAGGCAACACAATAAATAAAACAAATGGCACAGAAGGTTTAGACAATCTAAACTCAGAAGCACAATGTCTTGTGAAATATTCACAGGAAACTAAACACTAAAGCGAGCACGCGAAAGAATCTTCCGAGTCAACGTCCCTGCAGACGGTAACACAAGCCGACTAAACAGAAACTGAGAAACAAAGAATCACAATCTATAATACAGTGAGAGGAATAAGAGAATGACATTTAGAATTCAATATAGTATTTGTATTTACAAGCATTTATACAACTGAGCGCATTAAACGGGGGTTCAAGCTTATTACTATATAATTAGGACATGGACAATCAGATCATATAATGCACCAAAATATAAACCTTGTAAACATCACGTCACCGTTTATCTCAGATATCAGTCAGGTTTAGTTTCTAATAGCCAGGTTCATAATATATGTGTCCTTACTTTAAGGCAAAGGTATCAAGCTTAGGAGTGAGCCTCTTATACGATTTTATTTTAAATAAGCCAGATTTAATCAGAAGGTTTCACTCCAAAGAGGGGAAACATCCCCGCGTGTCTCCGGATGAGCTCCGCTCGCTGTAAAGTTATAAGATCTCCTCCACGCCATGAGCAAAGATCATGACGAGGCCGGGCTCCAGGATCATGTCCTCCCCCATGTGCTGGTTCTCGCAGGCCATCACCACCACCGCCTGCTTGCCGGGGATACGCTTGGCAACGTAGTTCTCATAGTAGCGCCTGTTCATCTGCCGCGTCTCCAGCGTGGCCAGCCCCTGCGGCCAGTTTCGCTCGTGGGCGTTCTCGATCAGGTCGTTCACGATGGAGAGAGGACAGCCGCTGTCGATGAGCGAGCGCTTGATGACCGCCTGGAGCACAGCGTCGGGAGTGGAGATCATGCCGCCCCAGCGCGTCACTCTGGCCGGCTGCATGGAGTTCACCCACCTGGAGAGAAACGCATGGGATAGTTAGGACGGAGCGGCAGCTGCCTACGGCAACCTGTAGGGGCCATTTTAGGAACAACATCACTCGGGGAGGGGGGGTAATATTTAGTAAAAAAGCGTGGATGTTCTCAGACATTGTAAAGTCATACATTTGTGAGAAAAGAAAACTCAGAATAGCCAAATTTTTATTCTCGTAAATGTCTGTGATTAAAGTCATAAATTAGGGGAGAAAAACTTTTTAAATGACCATAAAAAAACATGATTATTTTCTGAGAATTAATTGGTTTATTTATTTGCAAATTTATAAGAATATTATCTGAATATTCCCAAGAGATTCAAAAGTAATAAATTTGTGTGAAAAACTTGAAAATACTCCGATTAAAGCCACAAATTTACAAGCAAAAAAACTCGTCAAGGAACCACATGGCTTCACTTTGCAATAAATTGGATCAACTTCCTCTCTGCTTGCTGTGCATTACGCTGCAGTAATGACGTGTCAAATTATACTATGCAGTGGGATTTAGCAATAAGTAAATCCTGGTGATTTTAGCCCAGAATCAGTACATTATCATCAGCATCTGGACTTTGCAGAGACATTGTTCAGAAGTGATATCTCAACATCTCCATCTTCATCCTGTTGCAGCTCCTCACCAACGTGTGCAACCTTGTGTTCACTGCTGAGAGGAGCTTCATCCGACCTGGAGCAGTGAAGCCATGTGGCTCAGTCACACAAAAAAAAAATCTCTTTTTGCATATAGTTGTTTTTTTTGCTCGTAAATTCATGACTTTAAATCACAGAGAATTTGTGAGTTTTTATGCCTTCATAATCTTAGAGAATATTCATGTTTCATTCTCGCACATTCACCACTTTATCGTCGGAAGATATCCACGTTTCTTTCCTCGTTAATTTGTGATTTTATTTTTAGTAAATATACCACTTTAATCTTAGGGAATATCCATGTTTTTTTCTCGTAAATGTGCAAATTTAACCTAAAAATAAATCCAATATTAACCCTTTCTTCCAGCTCCGTAATACATTTATTTCTTCCCTACAAATGGCCCTAATACGCCGTCGTAGCTCCCTGACTAAGCTGATATTAGAGTATGAGCAGGAGAGGATTCATTTCACTTACTCCAGGATCTCGTTGTACTCGATGCTCTCCTCGAGGTTTTGCAGGTTTGGGTTTGCGCTGCGGATCGCTCTCATGTACGCTTTTAGCAGCTGAATGTCCCGTTTCTGGAAATTAAAAAGCATTTTATTCAGAGACTCAGAGTCCACAAGATCTCCAATAAATTCTTCTGGCAGCTGCCCTTAAAACCCTTTTATTGGATTTTTGACAAATACTGTTCCAATCTAGCCATTAAGAATATATATTGTAAGAGTAGTGCTTTATAGGGCTAAGGGATAATCGCATATATTAAACACATCACAGCCCTGTTAAATCATAAAGAGTCAGAAAATCTTTAAATTATATTCATTATATATGTATATTCTTGCATATTGCTGAATGTCTTCCATAAACATATAACTAACTAATTGTTCGGATCTAAAATGGCATTGTTAATTTAAATTATGTTTATTAAAGAGAGTTAATTTAATAAAAAACTAAATTTAGATCGATGAATCACTTTATTCAAATCCAGCATTTTGTTTGAGGATTAGTTTTTTACGGTTATGATGTCATAAAATAGAAAGACAGACATTTGAAAAACTCAAAAGAAGCTACGAGACATTCAGTGCAGAATTAACTACTCAGATGAAAACTGTCAAAGTAAAGTTCAAGCGTCTTTGAGTTTTTAGAAAAGTGCTTCATAAATTAAATGTATTATTATTATTATTATAAAGTGTTGTTATGGAAGAGAAATATGCTCTCGGCTATTTCTAAACCCGTTCTGCAGCCATTTGTGAACTATATTTTATATTTGTGTCCCTACTTGTTCCCCCAGCTGGTGTTTGTGCTCCGCCACAGTTTTCTCCAGATCGGAAATCTTTGTCTGTTGCTGCCCGACGACGGTTCGTAAGTGTTTGATGCAGTTGTGGTTGGGAACTTCATCTTTGGGCATCTCGAGTCTGCAAGAGGAAGAAGAAGAAAAAAAAAAAAAAGATTTAATACCTACTGTTAGAAAGTGTATTTCCCTTCCTCTCCACAAGGACACAGAGACCCCTCACTCTTTACGTCATGATGCATCTTTGAATAAAGTTTTAACTATGGATCAAACTCACACTGCACCAGGTCCAAAACTCTTCAGCCCTCAAAAATCATCATGTCAATACTGAGATTGCGAAACTGGCTCTTAAAAATTCTATTCACCACAAAAGTGGAACAATCTGCAGAAACTGGAAAATAGAGCTAAAGCCCTTTAAATCAATTTAAATCTGTTTTGATTGACAGAACAGTGTTAATGCATGTGTTGTCTTTATGTTAATATCGATGTGGATGTATGCGCTCCTATTGTTTTATATGTCTGTAATCAGGTAGTCATATAAAAAAAGAAAAGAAAAAAAAAGCTTGGTCTCTCAATTTAAATAAAGCGAAATAATAATAATAATAATAATAATAATAATAATAATAATAATAGGTATTATGGTTTGCTTAAGAACATTTATGGATAATCTTTGATATCATTTCTTAAATAATATTATTATTAAAATAGTTGTGAATGGCTAATCGTTATTTGGAATATTTATGAAACTTTTTAATAATTAACATGATTCAAAGGCTGGATTTATGATTTGTTTGGGCACGATATTGTAATGCTTTTGTTTCTTTGTTTAGAACCAATTAACATTCACATCATTCCCTGGATAAATCATACAGATCATACATTATTGCAAATCATATATATTTAGAATATTACCGCACAAACATTTAATGGGGGTAATTTATTCATTTTAGTTGAACTGTTGTGCTCTTGTAAAGCTATGAACTTTATGATCTGGTTCAAAAGGGTGATGAGAAATTCATCAGTGCACACAAAGGTTACAATGCAGTGAACATTTTCTGCCTAATTGAAGCGACTCACCCGCAGCCCTCCTCACAGTTGACAGGCCGTTTGGGGTTGTGCTCGCAGTCCTTGAGGTGCGACTGCAGCTGGTCCAGTCGCAGTGTGGCTATGCAGCCAAAACCCGCATTGTCACAGCTGATTTGAAGCTTGGACAGCATGTTACGCATGATGCGGGGCACAGGTCGGAGGTGAGCGAGCGTCACGACCGTGCGGTCAACAGGACATATCTGCTGCTGCGCAAACCACTGTGTTATACAGGCGTTGCAGAAGGCATGCTCACAGTGTGGAGCCTGGAGTGAAGAGAACAGAGCCCAAAAAAGTTAAAACAATTGAAAAACACGGATACGATTAAAAGGATAGTTTGTATGTTTTGAAGTGAGGCTGTTTGAGGTTCTTCTCCAGTCAGTGTGTCACCTGCAGTAGATGCAGTTTGTAGAAGCAGACAGGAAGCAGGAAGATAAACAATGTTCTGATGTATTTTAGACACCTAAAAAAAAAAGATCTATATCAGTTCACGTGTACGCTACATTTATAATATTTTCACTGCTTTACCTTCCTGACAGGGAACTGAAGCTGTTATCTATGCTCTCTTCAAAGCCACCAGACTCCATTTACAAAAAAATATATAGTAATTTTACCTCGCAGATCACAGGAGCTGCTGGTGTACTGCTGCCTCCATCTGTTAGTTAGTTTGTGTTATTGTGGGACTTTGGTGAATCTGAACTAACTCTTCAAAACAACAAAGTCACACAATAACACAAAGTAACTAACAGATGGAGGCAGCAGTACACCAGCAGCTCCTGTGTTCCGCAAAGTAAAATGACTGTTTTTGTGAATGGAGTCTGGTGGCTTTGAAGAGAGGATAGATAACAGCTTCAGTTCCTGTCTGACAGCAAGATAAAGGAGGTGAAAATATTCTAAATATAGTAAACACTTAAACCGATATAGATTTTTTTAGGTGTCTAAAACACGGCCACAGCAAAACATTGTTTATCTTCCTGCTTCCCGTCTGTTTCTACAAATTGCATCTACTGTAGGTGACACACAGACTGTGGAGAAGAAGCTCAAACAACCACACTTCAAAACATACAAACTATCCCGTATTTAGACAGAAACGTGCCTGCACTGGTTCTTCGAGCACTCCACTACATATAGGGCACAGCAGGTCTTCATCCACCTCCCCTTGGAACCTCGTAATGTCGTACCCCATGGTACATCACTGGGATCCTCAACCTCCTGAGCAACACACAACCACGCAGCAAATTAGACTTTCAGACAACTCAACTGCATCAATATGTGAATGTAGATATAAACAAACACTTTGAGCTTACCTCACTCACAAAAGGAGTCAAATGCTTCCATTCAGCTCTTGATGCAAAGCTGACACATCATGTCTGGCAGAAAAATTCTGTCTGGTGAAAGAGACACAGACACCCCCTGCAAAGAAAATGATGATATTCACACTGATTATTTAGTTTTCAAAGGATTGGATAGGTGATGGTAGGGAAAGATTATGAGACACTCGGCCCCACCACCTCTCCTATACAGGAGCAAGACACATACTTTATAGTCTTTGTAGTTTCTTTGCATCTGTTTGTGGTTGTTTTGCCCCTTTTCAGTCATTTTGAGTCTCTTCCTGGCTGGTACACGACTCTTTGAGTGACATTTTGCAGGTGAAGGCCAGTGGGGCCCCTGACACATTGGGCTCCTGAGCATGTAGGCTCGATGAGTAATCCATCCATAGCTGATGGTTAGAGCTGAGAAGCTATATAATCCCACATCATAAAATATAATATAGATGTAGCCATATTAAAATGGCCGGGAGATCATTCATGTTCAAGCTCTCTCATCATAGTCAAACTCAAACTATACTCATTACTATAAAAAGGTAAACACGAGAGGAACATTACCATCTAATAAACACATATTGTGGTATTATTAATTCAATGAAAGCTGTACAAAGACTCCAGACATTTGAGCCCACAGACATATTTAAAGCACATCAGAGAGCCTAAAAAGCGACGTGCTTAATCTCCTGACATTATGCTCAACATGTGAAACTGCAGCAGCCGATGAGAGCATCCCGCTGTCCCAGGTGGCTGCTGACTGACCTCATTTCAGTGAAAGCAGCACACACCGGTCTGGAGGCGATTTACAGATCCGTATTACTCCCATCGCTCTCTGCATGCCTTGCAAACAAGCTAACCATCAATGCTAACGTTAGCTACGTCTATGATGCTATCCCGATGTTACACATTACACTAAATCGCCAAGCCTTTGGGTTTATAGTGAGCTAAAGCGGTGTCATCTTGAATTAACACCCCACCGCTTGAGTTCAGATGTCAGTGATGCTTGCTCGTCATGAATTAAATGTGGCTAACGCTTGCTAACTAGATAGCCGTTAGTTTCCTCTGGATGTTAGCCACCGAGCTAACCAGACAGACCTCAGTCTGAGCAAACTACACCGACAAATGTCCCAAAACAATCCGCCACGTTAGAAGAAAACATCCCGACGGACTGATATACTTACTTGAACATGTAGTGAAACAGATCCTAATCACGATGTTTATGGTTTTTCGGACTGTAACTAGTAGCTTGCTAGCCACGTCCTGTGCTACATCCTACACCTCTGTCGTGACGTCCTTACGCAGGCGTACGAGAGTAGACGTCATGACGTACAGGAGCAGGAGCTTCTGATTGGTCTGTAAAGTCAATAAATAAATAAATATATCTATCTGTTTTACTCCAAATATATTCTAAAATATTAATTTAAAGTACCATAATGAACACGTCTCCTACAACTGACGACCAGTGAAATATCAGTATTCATGCCATAAAAAAATATTTAATTTCAAAATGATAAATTAAATGTGACACTTACATGCATCAGGAAATGAATAACATCACATGTGGGTCTCTAAATAAAATGTGGAAAGCATTTATATTTTCATATATTTTTCAATCTGTGAAAGTAGATGCACACTTATTCTTTTTAATCAGGTATGAAATGCCTCTTTCTCAGCCTCCCTGTGGCAGAAGATAAACAGGAAAGACACAAACAGCAGCCAGCATGCAGAGTGTTAATATGGCCAAACAGAAGCAGCAGCACATTGAAAACATGAGTCACCATCAGTCCCTACAGCAGTGTGATTGCTCCAACACCAACGTCATCACAATGCATGTGGTTGTGTTCAAATAAAAAATCCAGCACCAGGCAGTGGTGGTGTTCGCATAGGCAACGTATGACTGTAGTATTTACATGTTTGCTGCCTCAGGATGCAATTTACGTTTCCTGATCCTGTAAGTGTCTAAATCAATATAATGATTTTAGAAGTGTATGCTCATTTTAAGACTTTGCGGGAAACAGTGAGACTTTTTCAACCATTTCCCATACTAAAAAAAAAAAAAAATTAGATCATTACTGCAGAAAAGAAATCGACAACAGTAAACTCCGTTATTGAGCTTTATTGAATTTGAATAAGTGAAGTATTTAGAGCACAATAGCTAACAAAACTGCCTTCTCATTAACAACAATACAAGTGTACGGCTGTAAACAAACATCCCCTCCCAAACTCATCAGGGGTCTGAAAGTTGACAAAGATGATAAAATAAAATAATAAAATGTGAGCTTTAAAATGTTGTTTTTACAGTCGATTTTAGAATGAAGATAAAGGGGAAATTCACCCAAGAATTTATGTAACCTTACTGCAATGGAATTAATTTATCAATTCAGAGCACTGAAAACAAATTAATATTAATTTCCCCAGATATAATTCCTCACATTTTAATACCTTTAATAAAAATTTAATGAAGAAATAACCCCAGACAGAAATATTTAGCAATAGCACTTTATTGAACACAAACAACCCTAAGCCACAATACTGAATGACAAGACCAATTGGCTGCAGCAAACATTTTATAAAATAGATTCAGGTTTTTAATGTCACTAAATTCTTTTTTTTTCTTTTAACGTCAGAAAGACAGATGCAGGTTTTTCCAAAACAGTGAATGATCTTTTACATATTTAACATTTTTGTAACAAATTATCATTCACATGTTCACACAAAGGAATAACAAGGCAAAGTGCTTTCAGGATTGCATTGTCGAGAAAAAAAAAACAAAAAACAAAAAACAAAAAAAACTAAAAAATGAATGGCTTGAGGTTTAGGTGACAGTGGGTGGGGGTGACGGGTGGTGGTGGGGGGGGGGGGGGCCGGTCCTGGATTAGGTGTGTGGGTGGGGGGTTAGTGGGGGGGCCCTGGTCAGAAAACCTCAAACCTTTCACCTTGTCCTGTCCCCCTCGTACTAACTGAATGTAAGATGTGGGGCAGTGGAGACAGACGCCCGTGTAGCAGAATTTGGATCTGAGTGGACAAATGGATTCAAAGGCAAACGGCTCGTACAGAATTACAAATCCACCTTCCTACTATCTTCCTCGTGACGAGCTGTGCTTCATCACAACCTGCAGGGCCGGTCGGCGGCTGACCCAGAATGAAGCTGTAAACGTTGGAATAATGCACTCGACAGGGCAGTACGCGCACGAGAGGAAACCAAAGAAATGGATGGTGTTGAAATAAAAACAAAAAGCCAATGCATGGAAAGATGAATCCTCTGACCATTCGCCACTGAATGTTAAAGGGGATAGACTATCATCATAATCTGCATCATAACATTGTCTGGCTTCACATTCCAGTGGTATTTTGTCGTATAAATGCTTCTCATAAATATTTTTTTTAATTTTTTTTCAACGTCAAATAAGACATATACACAAACAGCACAACCAAGCACACTTTGTATGTATAACTACCATTGCTTATGATAAATCTGTATTCCCGTACTGTGAATATTTCTTTTTTTTTTTTGTTTGTTTTATAGTCAGAACAGGTGGAGAGACAAACGATACTCAAGGCTGCAAAACAAGGAGGTAGGAGAAATGCTACTGAAAACAGCAAGTGATGCCAACATGACGCTTCACTTCCACGAGTGAGTTCCAGCAGGCGAGTTATTGAACCACGCTGCTCATCCAGTCAGCGTTCAGGGAGCGGCGAGCAACAACGTTACATCCATCACCTGTATCTTTTAAATGATGTGTAATACTGATTTGTGAACGGAGTATTAGGACCATTGTAGGGCATAAAGTCATGAATGCACGTGGATATTCTCGGAGATCATAAAGTCTCAGTTCCTTGACAAAACACCCAACAATTTCCCCGTCATTCTCTCAAGTTATTTCTCGTGAATTTACGACATTTATCTCAGAGAATTTATACGTTTTCTCTCTCAGATTTATGACTTTATAATCTCACAGAATATCCAAGTTTCTTTCTCTCATACATTTGTGGTTCTTCTCGTAGATTTCCGACTTTTATTTAGAGGACGTCAGATTTTTCTCTCGCACATTTATGATTTTATAATCTCAGAGAATATCAAAGGGTTTTTCTCAGAAATTTACGAACTTAATCTGAGTTTCTTCTCGCCTTCCCCGGCTCCGTATCTTTTTAATAAATATTAATTTATAACCTACAATGGCTCTGGTACACAGTCATAGCTTTTACCCCCAAATGAAGACACTTTCCTGCCGGCTCCAGACGCAGACTGGTGTCGCAGCCGTGGGGATTTACTAACTGAAGAAATCTTAGAGAATTTTCTTTTTTAATTCGTGTCTTTAACCCTATATTCCCAGACTGGTCATTTCTTCTAAATTGGCCAACTTCATTGGCCCTGTCGTCATCACAGGTGCTGGTGATGGCATTGACTCCTTTACACACAGTAGAATAGTATATTTGCAGATTTGTAAATGAGGTAATCAGCGTTAGGCTAACATAGGGAACCCTGTCATTGACACACATGCCCACTTCATTCACCAGCAAAAGCAAAAAGATTTCCTCAATCAGCGGGACAGGACTGCGGAGAAATGAAATCGACTTTGGAATGTAGGTCGGACAAGCCAACTTTAATTTCTTTATTTTTTTTCGTGAAGGTGCACGGTGAAACTATTTGATTGTAACTCATCACATGCCCTGATTCAGAGTCCTTCCCCCTCGTGATAAGGGCTCCTTTGTATTTCCCCAGATAAGCCACTCAAAGTAAAATCAGGCAACTCATCATCTTTTGTTTTAATTTACAATGAATTAAGGCTGCCTCAGCAGCAGATCGACGGCTGCTTTAAGTCCAGTTGTGAGAGGATTGTTAATAGCTTGTGAGTTGCAATGAGGTGGCAACATCTACAGTGAAGCGGACTAAACATAAAAACATGAAAAGGGACGACCCGCTGCTAAAAATGTCACAGAACATGCAGAATTACATCCTTTCCTACAGTAGGCTATTCCTAATAGCACATTCAAAGGGGCTCCTAATGGGCAAATTCTCTGATATGGCTCTGTTTTAGAGTAATCAAGCTTGGTGTGGGACTATTTCCACAGAAGAAGTAGTCGTTAAGGTGCTCCATCAGAACATTGCTGCCTTATTTCACCTGCACAAATACTTTGTGTCATTCAGTTCAACAGTAAACACTGGAAAGTGTTTGTTTTCCTTCGTGAAAACACATTTTCCCCCACAAGACGCATCCTCTGCTGGTGAAAACAAACGGCACTTTCAAAGGGGAATGTTTCTCTAAAACCACAATCACAGGACCTCCAAGTAACAAATTCTGAAAACACACACAGGCTATACAGTAGATATAAATCTCATGAGTTTCCTAACTGTACAAGCTTTAGGCTACACGCTGAAAAGGGAGGGACACGTAAGAACCCTTAATGCTTAACATTGAAAACAAATATAAGGCATTTCATATTTCCTTGTATCCGCATACGTCACTGACAGCAGGTCTAAATATTTTTGAGAAAACATTTCATTCAAGGAGGAAGAGGATGCATATACACGTCTACACATGCAAATGAACCAGAAGTCCAAACTACAATACCATCAAAGTCCATCATTAAGCAGGAAATAAAAGTCGCACCTACTCACATCTATCAGCCAACTTGTGCTTTTCTAAAGTTGGACACAGTCACAGTTTTAAGAATGAAATATCAAACACTCGCACTATCAAACGCCACGTCTGCACAAACAGAAGGACGACTTGAAATCCTTCACGTGCTACAGAACGGTGACTTTTGGTGTTAACAAAGAGGGCATATTAAATAAGATTTTTTTTATCAACCGAGGAAGCAACGATAAACAAAAGGTTATTGCACTTTTTATCTTTTGTCTATTTCAAAACGAGGTCAGCTTGAGAGAAGATGATTCATGCCTTAAATGTCGCGGTAAGACAACAAATGTTACGTCACTTCTATTAGTATGATCACACCGTTATTAACACTGCACACAGCTACTCCTGCAACCTTAGTCAGTCTACGCTAAAAGAACACAAAACAAATCTCTACAATCGATTCTGCAACAGCCACAACAAACAGTTTGCCTAAACTTGATCTTGAACGTGGGTTTCAGATGAATACCGAGAAGAACGATCAGGACGAAGCTCTGACGACAGTTCAGTTCTTTCTACAGTTAATGTGTTTACTGACAATCACGCCTCATGTTCTCCGCACGCACATGTCGTTCCTCTCATCTTCGCCGAAATTTGGTCTACAGGCTCCTTCCCTCCGCGCTGCGGGGGAGCCAACTGAGCCGAGGTGCCTTCTTTGGATTTGTGCTTTCGTACTATTAATCCCCGTCCATTCAAATGTGTTGATGTGCCCTTAAAAAGAAATATAATAATAATAATCGCATGTGCAATTTATTCGGCCACCCAAAGGGAGCACTCAGTCACTGGGAATGCGTCAGGACATCCAGACTACCACAGGAGGAGTCGGGCTTTACTTTCAGATCCTGTAGGGTTGAAATGCTCGGAGGGAATATGAGCCCATGTTCTGTCGTCGTGTACTTTCAGAGTCATTTCTTTTTCCCATTATAAGGCTTCTGGGAAACACGAATGGAAGACCGTACCTTTCGGTAGTAACAAATAAAAGGCACCATGCCACCACTGTGCTCGATATTACACAGGTCCTATTGGTGGTGGGGGGGGGGGATTAATAACCAGGCAAACTAGCATTAGTCATACAGTCAAATTGTATTGTTTTGACTTCCAGAGGTAAAGTTTTATAGCTACCTTCACTCTCCATCTTAAATTAGACGGTACCCTTCGCACCAGGTAACAGACGAAGAGAAACATGTTGAATCTGCTCTTAAAAAAAGAAAAAGTTTTTTGTTGTTTGTGCATGTTTAGGTTGGACATGCATATATTGAAAAAAGTCACTGACACACTTATAGACACACTATAAGAGAGAAACTACACGACTGGCACCAGGAGAAAGGAGAAGAAATCACAGAGGATAAACGTCAGCGTCGTCACACACAAAGATCACTGATGAGGTAAAACTGCAGGTCCAATAAGAAACACAAGGAGCAGCTGCCCCGTCTGTAAAGTAGGGAACACGAGACGTCTGCCGACTCTAATCTAACACCTCTGCGCGGATACATCTCGGACTCAGGCTGGTTTAAGCAGACTTTACACTTTCCACGACGGACCACGAGATTCTAACTCTTTGTTAGCATAGCTGTACACGCATGTTTCAGAAGAATTTATCCATTCGACTATTCTTTTTTTTTTTTTTTTTTTGAGGTACACCACTTTCATCCCCAGTGTTTTGGCTCAGGATGACGGAGAAGCCAAAGTTGATTGTTTACGAGTGAATTCTGAATTCATTCATTCACAGTGGCGAATATGGCGAAATCCTAACGCTCTCACAACAATCTCTGCACCATGGCAACCTTGAGCTATGTGCTACCTCATTGATTCGTGTGCTTCTCGACACCCAAAGATGTCCAAAATTTGTTTGTTTTTTTTAGCAATCCAACCAAGTAGCATAACTCTACAGGTGATGCAACTTAACCGTCAGGTATCGTTTCATTTTATTCCAGCTTTTAAGGCAAAAGGCTCAACAGTGGATCAGAGAGTTGAATTGAAATTTGCCGTTTACTTCAAGTAAGAACCGAGACATCCGTCTGAGGCAAATCAATTCTTTACCGTATATACCATGCTTTTTTTTTGGACATCAAAAACGTGTTTTTTTCCCCCCTCCTGTTAACACACACACGCGCACATACACACACACACACACATTATAAACCATCTCGTTAAACAAACACACAACCAAGGGATTGCTTTGCCAATACCAAAGGGACTAACTATATTCTTCAAAAAAAAAGTCCAATTATACAATAGACTTCTACCGACAGCTAATCTTAACAGAATACTTGCATTTAATATCCCATGCAAATATTGATATAGTTTTTCTTTGACTAATATAATAATTGGTGAAAAGACATGCAGCTCCAAACACAAAACTTTAATAATCCTGCCTACTTCTGAATAAGTTACTGACCATGTAAGTATGATTTATGTCTAAAGGCAAATAAAGGTTTCTATGGCACTAAATGGGTGTAGCTTAGGTGCATTTTTGTCAAATATAGGCTATTTACGAGTATGTGTGATCATATCTACTGTAGACCTTTTTGTCCCTCTTGCTTTTACTGTACTGTAAGGCAATCTCAATGGAATGGATGAACGTGAATGTTAAATTCATCTGAACTCTTGTCCCGTTTACCTTGTAGGCTACACTCCACACAAATATATATAAATGTATAGAGAAAGAAGAGCGATATGACACAACAGCAGGCCTATTCTCCAACAGAAAGAAACCCAATGCAGACCCTCAATCGATGCAGGAAGACTACTACGTATAAATATGTTCGGTTATTACATGCTACCTGTATAATCGTATCTACGCAAGACAAATGAAGAGCAACAGTTTAAAGTCGGGAGAAAGCAAATCGTCCTGCTCTAAACTGACCCTACATTCATTTCAGTCAGGAAATTCATGGCTCAGATTTGATGGTCAGACTGTAAACTGCTTGAACATAATGCATAAATCCATTGCTGCTTTACTAAAGAGAGTTTTTCCACCACCTCGCGACACATTTTGGCAAACAGACCTTTATTTGTGACCAAAGATAATTATAACATCTAAACCCGCATTTAAAAAATCTTCCATTGGCATTTATGCTCGGATTTGCTGAATTGGCCTGAATGGATGGCAGTGCAATGTTTGTGCTGCACACTGTTACACACTCTCTATTGCTACAATTGGACCGTTCATTGCTTTTTCTGTTTCTGACACCACATATACTGTAAATGCTCCACTTAGCTTAACCGTTACTAGAGCTGCAACGTTCAGTCGACAGAAAAATAAATCGCCGACTATTTTGACGATCGATTAATCGGAAATTTTCATGCAAAAATGCCGTTTTCAGCCTCTCGTATATGGAGATTTCCTGCTTTTTCTCTGATTTATATCATATTAAAGTGAAGATCTTTGGGTTTGAGACATTTAAAAAGACTTCACCTTGGACTTTGAAAAACTGGGATGGACATTTTTCACTGTTTCTGGACATTTTTTAACCATTGATCGAGAAAAATAATCGGCAGATCAATCGATAATGAAAATAATCAGTTAGTTGCAGCTCTAATCGTTACTATATCAAAACTGTGATCTAGCTCCATGCACAATCACTCACTGGTACACACACACACACACACACACACAAATAAAAAAAGAAAAGCATGTTTAAGAATACTGTGACACAACAGAAGGATTCAGTTGCAACTTGTACAGTTGCAGCAGGGCAACGGCTCCATTTACTGGTCAGGTGAGGACATCACAAGAGAAGGAAAAGCTCGATCTGACAGCACCTACAGATGGCAGCGAGTATGTCGAGTGTCTGCAGCCTGAGGTGTCTGTGAAATCACTGGACTGACTTTCAGTGACTTAGGCCGGAGTCTGTATCATTAACAGTAGGCTGGCTAACGTAACCTTGTCACTTTTTTCATTTTGGGCCCGTCGCCCAGAAATAGAGGACACGAAAAAGAAAAAAAAAAAAAGTCAGTGGACAGTGGAGTCCCGGAGTACTTGGAGACACTTTTTTTTTCTTTCTTTTTTTTTTTTTTAAATAATGCATTGCTAGAGTACAATTTTGTTGCAGCCTTTGCTCGTCTTTTGCAACCCGACCTTCCTGTAATCAGCAGCAACACACATGCATGTAAACATAAGTACATACATTACATCTGCTCTACGTTGCACACTTAGAACCTGAATGTACTAAAGTGCGTGCTTGAATATCTAATTAAGTGCTGTGGGATTTGGGTAAAAAACAAACAAAAAAAAAATTAATTAAATTATGGAACATCCCATCACAAAAAAAAAAGAGACATAATGCTGAGATCTGATTGGATTAATAAATTCTGCCTGTTGCTTCAGCACAGATCCTGAGATTACAAAAAAATATGTACCTATCACTAATGTTAATAATAATAATAAAACTGTTCTCATGATAGTTATAAATTGACCAAGAGAACAGAAGATCATTTCATTCAGCAGTTACGGAGGTACCGACCTCCCAAACTACGACACCGACCAAGTTTACATGCACATGAATATCCCACTATTATTCCAAATATGACAATATTCAGAATTTGATACGGGTCATGTAAACAGCATATTATATTTGTATATTTAGAATTGGTCCTTATTCTGAATGTAGCATTTTTAGACGATATTGTTCCGGTTTTAGCAGCGTTCTCTGGACACATTCACAACGTGTCAGTCGGGGATTTTACGGCCAAAAGAAAAGCAAACGTTTCTGTTGGGAGGGAGAAACAGCGACGTAAGACTTGGACATCAACAGGTTTTGAGGGCCGTTGTTACGGAACAATGTGAGAGACAGGCAGAGGATTGTTTTTGTTGCATTTTTTAAGAATAAAGTCGAAATGTGGAGAATAAATAATATACTGAAAGTTTGAGATTATTCTCGACATTTTGACTTCATTTTTGAAATGCAAAACAAAAACATCTTCCCCTGATGCCCGGCCCTAATACTCTTCTGTAGGTTGAAGGAATGAAAGAGAAACAAGTCCGCCATCGGTGAAAAAAATACTACTTTGACGGCTGCATGTAAACGGGAATTTCACTTAGTAGGAATATTGTCTTTTTCGGGAATAAGTGCAAAAAACAGAATATTTTATGCATGTAAACGTAGTCGCTGATTGAGAAATCACTGCTCTGAAATGCCTTTATGTCAGTTTTAGTAAATCACAGGGGGAGGGGGGGGGTAACTTAACGACATCGCCTCGTCTAGGTCCTCGTCTCTCATCCAGTCAACTAATGTGTGCAATTGTGCCACTTCATTACCAGCGGATATGAAGTTATATCACACCAGTGAAAACAATCTGACTCAGTGTAATTTAACCACCAGCAGATGGTCTAAAAAAAAAAAATAAAATTAAAAAAAGATAGCATAGATATAACATCTAAAAGTCACAAACTAACAGCTCTAGTGGTCCGATACAATCATCTTTAGTACCAGAAATGGGATGAGACGACAACAAAATGAGAAAAAAAAGCACATATTTGGATTTCTGCTATTCCTGAAATCTACAACAACAACAACAAAAACAACAACAACAACAAGAACAACAGGTATTGGCCTAAGCAAAGATCCCTCTCCTTTTCCTCTTAGCCCTGTTTGCCTCTAAAAGGGAAATCAGCTCCCTGGTCACTGATAACGCCGCGGCATGTAAAGACATGCCGAACACGGGTTTTCTCCCACTGCGGGTGAAACTGTGGTTCAATGCTATCAAATGTGTGAAAGATGCTCAGTCTCAGGGCTCATCTGCCTTTTACGCAATCCAACTGAAATGATGTGTTACGGAAGGCATGGGTCAAAAAGGCATTTCATGAGATGCCATTAAAGGCAATCCAGTGCATTTGTGTTGACACTGACAGTAAAATGCCCGGCACACACAGAGCCATTCGTTTAGTCTTTAGGTAAATTTTTCATGAAATAATAAAAACGAAAAAACACATTCCAGGGAAACAAAAGCCCTTTGTGACAGTGATTGTCTATTCAATAACGTTAAAACAAAACAAAACAAAAAAAAAAGGCCAAAAAAGAAAATATTGCTTGAAAACTGCCCAATAAAAAGTAGCAGACGTTACTCTCTTTATCTGTTCAAATCCACCACGAAGAGGTCGAGATATATACGTTACTCAGATGTTTAAGACTAGTTCACCAGCTCAGAGAAGAAATACTCCTTTAGTGCGAGCTTGTTAAAAGCTGATGGCCGGTTCAACTTCAGAAACATAAAAAAAAAAAAACACAACAAAAACGACGAGTGCCTAAAAACCAAAAGCGATCGCTCTTTTTCGATCATTAGGCCTTTCGGATTGTGAAATATTTTCCAAAAGAAACACTGTTAAAAAGAGATGGGAAAAAAATTGAAATGGCTTGTTCATTTTATGTGCTCAGATATATGATGCTTTGATGAGGTGTTGTTGGCAGATATTACTAGTAAAGCCTTCTTCTAGAAATAAACAAGGCCTCAGTCAGTCACTATCCTACAGTAGTTCTCCAGTCCTACAAAAAGAGAACGATTAGGCCTGCGGACCCTGGGTGAAGATGAAGCAGCTGCTAAACGAGTTGACGAGGTATATCGAGATCTATTGTCTTTCTCTATACAGTACACTTCATCTCAAATAAATAATTTATAGCCATAATAGTGTTGATCAACTTTGGTCATAAGTTATATGCTTAGAAACAGTCTAGCTTAACAAACACGTATTTAGCATCTTTAAAACTTGAAGTCAGCGATGTGGCAGCGCCGACCCGAACATGGCATGCTAACGTATGTATTCAGCAGCAATTACCAAATTATCCTAAAACGCCAAACAATTCTAGGACGTACATTTTTTTTTTTTTCTTTTTTAAAGTACTCTATGGAATTAACATCTTTAATTGTGACCCTTTTTCCAAATTTCGGATTGTACTGTAGTACACAAGCATTGCACTCTAAAGAAGCAAAATTTAGATTTTTTTTTCCCTTGTGTGGTTCCTTCATAAAAATCTACGCTAACGCACAATTAAAAACAAAACGAAAAAGGAAAGAAAAAGTAATCCAAAAAACAAACAAAGAAACTCTTTGATCATTCTTTTGGGAAGGTTCCTCTACAAGGTCACAACATTAATGATTAAACATGATATGACTTTATACTGAGTGATATGAGGAAGGTTTCCATGCTCCTAAGATGTCGGTTATATAATTATTATGTCGACATGGTTTTAAAGGGTTAAATGATTTTTAGAGATGGCCAGATTGCGAGTTTGTTTTTTGGATGCCACGCTTCATCGGAGTGACCTTGTAGAGCAATCTGCGTATCAAGCACTACTAGGAGATGGAGGAATGGGATCTAATTGCATATTAGGTTTGACTGCACCTCAAGAGAAGACCAAACACTCACGCACACACAGACACATACACACACAGAGAACAGACGTGTGGGCGGGTGCTCTCCTGGTCCTCTGGGCCTTGTTAAAGGGAGTCCCCCCCCCTGGTGGTGATGATGGTGATAGCAGCTGACTGAGGGGGGCGCGTGTCCTCACTCAGACAGACAGCCGTCCAGGCCGACCGGGGCGCCGTGGCGGTCTTTGACGTAGCCGTTGTGGAGGCCGTTGCTGGGCAGTGGGGCGCAGGCGGCGGTGATGCCGCAGTGCTTCAGCAAGTTGAGACCCGGGGAGGGGGAGACGGTGGGGGGGGAGCAGGAGCAGGAGGAAGGGTCCCGCTGGGGGAAAGGCTTCATGGTAGAGAGGATCAGAGCCAGGCAGTCTGCCACGTCCTTGTTGGGAGCGCAGGCCAGTGCCGGGGTGTGGCCTGTGGACGACAGACACGTCAGTGCTCGCGTACGACTCGCCAGTAAACTCGCAGATCAGCCGAGAACAAGCCGCTCGCAAACCGTGCACAGCAAGTTACTGGGATAAACGTTCAGGTACCGCGAGTGGATTTCACTATTCACACACGCACTTTGTTAAGGAGCATTTCCAACATGCGCCTTGTAAAAAAAAAAAAAAACATACAGACTTTGTATGAGCAAAATAAACATTTCCTGTCTGAAATAGGAATTCTATACTAATCCAGCAATACTCAACTCTCCTCTCCGGCCCCCCCCACGCAACACAAAAAGTCAACAGAAGAAGATGATGCACGTCTTAGTATTTGCAGGAACATGGCCTGCGAGGAGCCAATGTTCTTGTAATGTATTTAATATTCTAGCGAAACGGAATTCAAATCTGAAATATGAAAGCATCTTCCTGTCCCTGCAATGTTCCTGCTTTCATTAACGCAGCCGTACCGGGATTTTCGTACGGGCTGAGCTGAAATGGCTCTCAGATCATAAGAAAAGCCTCACCTTCTTCATCCACAGCCAGCACCGTGGCTCCTCTGCTCAGCAGTGCCTGCACCACCGTAGCCAGGCCATTACGAGCTGCGAGATGGAGCGGCCTGCAGGAGAACGGGGAGCGTGTGAGAGACAGCATCAGAACATGTGAAGAACACCCAAACTTTCAATTAAAGATTCCAGTAGTGGCCAGATGTGAAACGCACAAAGAGCAACATGGCCCTCAAGTACTTTGTAGAAATATAGGCTCACAATTATTAACAAAACATCCCAATAATCTGTTCTTTGGCCCCTCGCTTAAAAGTGTTATTAGCTTCTCACATTTGCAGAGTGCTGTTGGTGGCATTAATTAGTGTGGGACTGTGGATCTCCCCCAGAATCAGCAGGGCGCACATCTCATGAGCCTGAAGGGACAAAACATAAAA
Source organism: Bovichtus diacanthus (assembly GCA_943590825.1). Classification (NCBI taxonomy): domain Eukaryota; kingdom Metazoa; phylum Chordata; class Actinopteri; order Perciformes; family Bovichtidae; genus Bovichtus; species Bovichtus diacanthus. The sequence goes on from CALSBV010010214.1 coordinate 6,464,289, forward strand.
GAGGAGTTAAAGAAAGAAAGACAAAGATTCCCGCAGGACACTCCGGTGCACACTGGAGCTCCGTGTACCTTGCTGCAGGCGAGGTGCAGGGCAGTGTTCTTGTTCTCGTCCAGCAGCGTCAGGTCAGCCTTGGCCCGGTGGAGGAGGATCGCTGGGAGACAACAAGACAAAGAGATTTGTTTCCTGCGACTACAGTTAGAGGAGAGGAGAACTATGAAGATATGTTTTTAAATCGTAAGTGGATGGCGTTGAGAAAACTGTCAGAGCCGTTTGATCAACGATAAAAAAGTGAGATCCAATCATAATCCATGTCACTGCCATTAATAATCAGGGTCAGATTATCCATATATTGCATCGGTCGGAGGCACTAATGTGTAAAAAAAATGTAAAACCTAAATAGTGTTTGTGGTTGGAAACAGCAGAGACAACATTCATGAAGCCCTTGATTCAGCTTTCATTCATCTTGTTGTTATTATAAGAATAAGAAAACAGTTAACAAGTAGGCGCACAGCCAGGAGAGAGAAGTACAATTAATAAACTTATGTTCAAAGACTTCACTAATCCTCCTTGTGTGGAACAAAACTGTTCTGGGGTTCAGACGTTAGTAAAATCAAGTCCTTCATAAATGTTGTATCTGCTGTTTCTGAGCAGGGAAAACAAAAGTTAACTGATGATTATTGTCTCCTCCGTGTGATTAAAATACTTACCCACGGTGCCACTGTGTCCCTTGTCAGCAGCCACCATCAGCGCAGAGCAGCCGCTGTTGTCCACGGCGTTGATCTCTGTCCCGTGGCGAAGCACCAGCTGAAGTCCTGCAACATCCTCCGCAAACGCAGCAGCATGCAGTGGAGTCCTGCAGGCAGAGAGACGGAGCAGGGTTAGTGTTACACACACCACACACAGACAGACAGACACACACAGAGACAGACAGACACACAGACACAGAGAAAAAGAAACACACACACACACAAATGCTGAATTCCCATATTTTTGTGTCTAATGTGGAAAACAAATTGTCCAGTATTTGCAGTTTACGTCCACCAAAAGTCTGTTTCTGCCACCGACAGCCTCAGATTGTTATTATAATATATTATGTATAATATATTATATATAATATATTATATATTTTAGAAAGGAGCCGACAGAGAAATAAAACCTTTTTTTTTTTTTTTTTTACCGTTCACTTGATCCGCTCCGGTTGTTAAGGAGAAGTCTTGTTGGGAAATCTTGCGTCGCATCCACATTATCGAAAGATCAGCTAAATATTCAGCCCCGACGTGTAAAATCAACAACAAACCGTCTCCAGCTCTCACTCACACCGCTGTCTTCAACAACAAGTCACATGAGAGTAAAGTAAAAGGTTTTATTCTTAATTATTATTATTATATTATTATTATTATTGGACCCACGTTGCAGCCTGTTGTCACAGAAACATGGGGAAAAGGTTCTGGGTTGAAGTTACCCTTTAAAAACACGCTGTCTTTAAGATCTACTTTCTTCCTGAATCAGTTGTACCAAAGTAAAAGTGTTTCTGCTGTCTCACCTTCCTTTGGCATCTCTGGTGTTAATCATGTGGACCCCGGCAGACTCCAGCAGCCTCTCTGCAGCGCCGCTGTGGCCATTCATCCTACAAGCAAAACACCAGTTAGAAAAGGATTTTCATACAGTCTGACCTGTCGATTTTCTTTATTTCTAAGAATTATAACTGACAGAATTGAAATGTAATTGTATGCTCGTAACAAAACACTGACAATTAAATAACATTTTCTCCAAAACCTTGTTGTTAAGGTTGTTCCTTCACGGCTTATTTTGGATTCACAGGCGCTATAATTTGCGAGCTTTGCATCTCGACACAGTTAGACCAGACGAGTGAATACTCACAGAGCACAGTGCAGGGGGGTGAAAGGGTTTCCCTCCTCGTGGATTAATGTTTTAAATTCAAGTAAAACCTCCAAACAGTCTTCATGCCCTGAGAACAAACACACACGGCATCAGCGGACGTTTCAGTGATTCATGGCAACATTCAGGGATTTCCAGTCGGTTTAAACTAAGCAAACCTTTGTAAGCAGCCCAGTGTAACGGGGTGTATAGTTTGTCATCCAGCAGTGTATTTTGCGGGTCTGTTGCCATGGCGGCCTGCACCAGACTGGCCAGGATCTCCGTGTGGCCTCTGGAAGCAGCGTAGTGCAGCGGTGTCCGACCCTGAACGTCCCGACACAGAGCGGAGGCTTTGTGCTCCAGCAGGGCCGTCACACAGTCATCGTGGCCCAACACCGCCTGCACACACACACAGCAGAACTCTTTTTCACATTTCCCGCTTCAAATAAGCCAAACCAATGAAAGCACAACGTACAGAAATAAGACGTTTCTTAGATTTATTTATTTTATTGTCCGAGGTGCAGTTTAAACAGGTGTGCAGACTTCCTGCTGACCTCATATCAATGGGAGCCAGGAGAGCAAACAGGCGGGTTTTATTTGAGGGGAATCTGGGTCCCTGTGCATCTGAATCTACAATGTTATTGTGTTCTAGGCATTTCCGCGCAGTTGCAGATAAAGATTAGGCTACAAACGTACCCCTCTGTGCAAAGCTGTGCTGCCCCGCTTGTCCTTGGCGTCTGGCAAGGCACCCTTCTCCAACAGGAAGTGGACACAGTCCGTGTGACCTCCCAGAACAGCGAGCATCAAAGGGGTCCTGAAGGGGACAGAAGAGACAATAAAGACGTGTTTTTCCACTGTATGCTCACTGGTCAGATCAGCTCCGGCACTCAACGCTTTCTGAAAGCTGAATAAAGAAATTATTTCCACAGAAATCTACTTACTGGCCAAATTTGTCTGCAACGTTGGTGAGATCCCCCTCCTCCCCATAATCAATCATCATGCGCAGGCAGTCTGAGTGACCGTTGGAAGCTGGTATGAAACAAAGTACAGGAGAGAGAATTCATATTTTTATACAGAATATTAGGGCTAAAACTAATGATTATTTTTATCATCGATTGTTGGTTTATCACAGTTTCTCACAGTCCAGGCTGACGTCTTTAAATGTCTTGTATGTCACTTTAATAGGATATAAAACAGAGAAAGGCAGCAAATCTCCATAATTGAGTCTAAAAACAGCATTTAAAAAGACATTTCTGCAGGAAAAAATGACTTTAACGATGAATCCATTATCAAAAATAGTCGATCGACTTATCGATTAGTTGACTGATGAAAGCAGCTATACGGTAGATTCTCCGCAACATAAAGAGGAGGAACAAACAGCAACCAGGCTGTGCCAGCAGTGTACCTGCAACATGGATGGGAGTCCACATGAGGCGGTTGTCGTTGAGGAGGCAGGAGGCCCCCTGAGCCAGCAGCACCTCCACGCAGCGGGCGTAGCCTTTCTGAGCAGCCAAGTAGAGCACAGAGCGCCCGGCAGCGTCCTGCATGTCCACGTAGGCGGCAGTCTCCGTCAGCACACGCAGCGCCTGCCAGTGACCCTTATCAGCCTGAGGAGGGGAGCAGAGCAGGGCGGTCAGGGCGGGAAACATTCAGAGGTTGATCACGACCGTCGGTGAACATGTGAAAACACTCACAGCAAGATGCAGAGGACTGACTGGAATACTGCTCTCGATGTCTCCGAGTGCATTAAAGGACATCTCCAGGAGCTGGAAACAGGTGCAGAGGTTTAGTCATTTGCAGGTGAACACAGGATCAACTGCTTAATAACAAGCACTGCGAGCACCAGTCACATAAAGACAAAAGTACAATAAGATAAGAAAAATATCAAATGTAGCACTATATACAAAAGTAAGTGGCAGGTTTATACAACACCATTGTAACAAATGTAATAAGAAAAAGGGATTCATTTAAAGATATAGCACTATAAACATGTAGTCCAGGTTCAATGGCAACATTTATGTTGATTCTACATTCTTATGTAAAGACAGCAGGCGTGTGATATCGGCCTGGTGGAATTATAACAAACCACAACATTGGATTCAATTTACGGAAGAAAGATGTAAAACACAGCATGCTTCACATATTAATATCAATCCAAAGCTTTAAGTGAACATGTGTGTGTGTGTGTGTGTGTGTGTGTTGTGTGACATTTGTGTCTTATGACATGATATTAAAACTCACCAGCTCCAGGTTCTGCTTGTTGCCATGGTAAGCTGCATAGTGAACAGCGCTGTAACCCTTCGAGTTGACCATCGATGGATCAGCACCGTTGTCCAAAAGATGCTCCAAGCAGCTGTTGTTGAAAGTATGTGTGTGTGTGTGTGTGTGTGTGTGTGTGTGTGTGTGTGT
>CALSBV010010214.1:6468985-6480820 GCA_943590825.1 Bovichtus diacanthus
CACACGTAGGTGAACACACGTAGGTGAACACACGTAGGTGAACACACACGCAGGGTGAACAACAAACGCAGCTGTTTGAGGTGAAGAAACTCAAGCTGCTGTTATAAATCTAGTGGCTCTTTCTTGGTTTTTGTGTTCCAGTTTGCTCCCAATTGAAAGAAGTTATTGTTACTACATTATAAATAAATTATTTACCGATTATCTACCAAACTAATATGGTAGTTATATCTCACTTGATACCATGTCGACGATCCTTTTACAGCTGAATTTGAAAAATGTAAATGACAGTTGTCAGGGCTTAAAACCAACAAATAAAGACTAACAATGGCATCGCCGCCAGTGCTGGATTATTATTATTATTATTTTTCTTTGTATTGAGAATCGTGACACCCCTGTTAGTCATGGTTGGAGAAGAAAAACCAAAACAACTCACAAGTACGACTCCTTCGCCTCATCCTCATCGTTCTGATGGTTCCCAGAAAAATGCCGATCAACTCTGAAAAGAACCAGAAATACTTCAGTAGAACACACACATCATTGTAAAACCACACACACATCATTGTGAAACCACACACACACACACACACTCCGTGGTGTGAAACAAAAAGTGAATGCAATTCGACAGCGAGTGCGAGCCCTGAGAGGAACGGTGCCGGCTGCACTCGGGTTCTGTTGACTTTCTGACAGACTTGAACACAACGTGGTGTCTCGTATTGCTTCTGGTGTTTACACAGAAGAACGGAGACAAAGGTTTTCTAACCTGCTGAAGGCTTGGGAGGCGGCAGAGTAGTGCAGGGGGGTGCAGCCCGTCTGGTCGGGCTCGTTGACCTCAGCGCCAGCGCTCACCAGGGTCACAGTGCACTGGTACCTCCCATTAGCAGCCGCATAGTGCAACGGTGTCCTGCAGGGAGACGAACTTACATCACTTAGAAGAATATAATATGAGTGAGCTAATCCAAGTATCGATTGATCAGATAAAGAAACATAAGTATACAAAGGATAACATGAAGTAAAAACTATTATTTCCAACATCGTCCTGAAGACGTTGGAGGACAAAGAAAACATTCAACGAAAAAAAAGAAAAAACACAATCCTGAAATCTAAAAACCCGTCATCACAATCCAAAGAAAATACAAAATAACTCCCAGTATGACAATATTAAAGTAATGTGATTACTGTACATTACTTTTGGATTACCTCAATATCAAATATTTAAATAAAGACAGGAGAAACGTGTGACTGATTTTAATGTTTTTTTCGGCTGCAGGGATATTTTAAGCAGTATTGAGCAGCAAGATAAAAACGTAGAAGTTGAAGAAGAAGAAAAAGTATTCTTCTTCTTCTATCTTCTATTCTGCCGTAGCAAGAAGATTCAATTTTATCGGCAGCAGAGCAAAGTAGTTTTTACAGTCGGGGAATATATGCGGCATTGCTTTGTTACATGCAGGAAATAAATAAACGAAGTGAAGCTACATCCCAGCGTCTCTGGCTGCAACATAATTAGGCCCATTTAAATGTGACATTACTTTAAGTATGCTGCTCACACTTCACACACATGTTGACAGCTGGAAGGCAGAACCTGCGCTGTGCTGATGTTCTCCTTTTCTGCTCTACATGCAGAATAACGGAAACGTTTCCACCCAGGTAGCGAGAGAGACCACTGAGTGCAGTGTTCAGTGTGTGCGCATGACAATATATTCTTTTTTTCCCACATCTTAAAATGGTCAGCCTTCTAATAATTTACTAAATGCATCTGTAATCTGATTACATCTTTCAACTGAATACTGTTATTCTCCAGGCCTGCTGCTGCAGCGTCAGTAAAGACGCCAGCAAATCAAAAACCACACGAGGGGAAACTCACCTTCCCATTATGTCCCTCTTATTCAAGTCGGTGCCGCTACTTAAGAGCAAGTTCAGACATTCAACATTTCTGTAAAGAAAGAAGATCAAAGGAGGGAAACGAAGTTACAGAGAATGTGCGACACCACCACGACATTTTATTATTCCAGTGACAAAGCGGATCGTGCGTCTTACCCTCCAGAGGCAGCAGCGTGTAGACAGGTCCTCCCAAAGTTGTCGGGGGTGTTTATGTCAAACCCAGCCGAGAGTACATGCTCCTTACTCATGGATGAAACTATACTATACAGCTGACCTGCGGGGCACAGACGAAAACAGCTGGCTGTAACAGCGATGTCCAAGTGTGTACATATAAACTCTAAGGAGATTAATTTCATGGGAATATGCTGCTTTTATGGAGCAAAGACAAACCTGAGGAGAGTAACTTGCGACAACAGTCTGAAAACCCGTAGAGCACAGCTAAGTGCAAGGGGAACATTCCATGGATCCCACGTCTGGAAACGGCAAAAAAAACACACAAACAGGATGTTAGAAATGAAATGTTAAAAATGTAAAGCCATTTAAACCTAACTGTCTTCACAGCATGAGACATATACCTTAAGGGGACAGTTTGTATGTTTTGAAGAGAGGTTGTTTGAGGTTCTTCTCCACTTCTGTGAGTTACTACAGTAGATGCAGTTTGTAGGAACAGACAGTGTACGTTATAATTAGAATATATTTCCCTGCATTACCTTGCTGTCTGACAGCCCTTTCCTTTTTCTTTATTGTTTATAGTGTAAGTGAGCATCATGTAAACAAATTTGGGACAGAAAAAAAACATGGGACAGAACAATAACAACAGAAATGTAAAGACCTTTCTGATGGGAACTGAAGCAGTTATCTATCCTCTCTTCAAAGCCACCAGACTCCATTGACAAAAACTGTAATTTTACTTTGCGGAACACAGGAGTGCTGGTCTACCGCTGCATCGTCTGTTAGTTAGTTTGTGTTACTGTGTGATCTTGTTGTTTTGAAGAGTTAGTTTGGATTCACCAAAGTCCCACAATAACACAAACTAACTAACAGATGGCAGCAGCAGTACAGCATCAACTCCTGTGATCTGTGAGGTAAAATTACTGTTTTTGTGAATGGAGTCTGGTGTCTTTAAAGAGAGCACAGATAACAGCTTCAGTTCCTGTCTGACAGGTAAAGAGGTGAAAATATTCTAAATATAGTGTACAATTAAACTTATATTGATTTTTCTTAGGTGTCTAAAACACGTCCACAGCAGAACATTGTTTATCTTCCTGCTTCCCGTCTGTTTCTACAAACTGCCTCTACTGCAGGTGACACACTGACTGTGGAGAAGAAGCTCAAACAGCGTCACTTCAAAACATCAGAACTGTCCCTTTAATTCCTTTTTGTTAAAGGCTGTGCTTTATTGTGTTTTTACAACATCAGTAAAACCACTTAAAGCTGTGTTTATGGTACCTGGCCGTGTCTGCGCCGTTGGTCATCAGAGTACTGATCAGCAGTTCGTGGCCGTACTTAGCAGCAACGTGGAGAGGAGTATTGCCATACTTATCCACACAATCGATTTCCCCACCTGATGGAAAGTAGAGAAGCGATTAATGAGGGAAGAGAGGAAAGCTGGGAGCAACCTTTTCTCACAGACCAGTCGTGGTTACCGTTTTGGATGAGGATCTGAGAGCGTGTGAAGCGTCCATGAATGGCTGCCATGTGCAGGGGGCTCTTCCCTTCTTTGCTCTAAAAAACAGAATATAAACACATTAATTCATCGAGTGTCGTTCAGATATCATTCCTTATCACTGAGATTGTTTTTAAGTTAAAAGGATCTAAAGTCTGTGTTTTTACAAGCAGATAACAAGAACTTTCACTCCAACCGTCGACTGTTCATTCAAATCAATAACATTTTGAAGCGACAGGTTTTTCCTTATATTCTGACCAATGTTAGTGTTTCCTGTCACAGTGGAATTTAAATGTCAACCGCATAATTAATTTATCAGGTCATTTTATTTCTCATGCTCTCCCTTTTCACACACTTGAAATGTTGTCATTTCTAACAGCTAAATTCATGTGGGAGATAAATTCTCCTCTCTGCACATGGTAAATGGACTGGATTTATAAAGCACTTTTCAAATCTTTGCGATCACTCAAAGCTTCACAACACATCAGCATTCACCCATTCACACACATTCATACAGAGTCAGAGGCGACTGTACAAGGTGCCACATGCTCATCAGCGATAACCATCCACACACACTCACACACCGTTGGCCATCGGGAGCAATGTGGGGTTTAGTATCTTGCCCGAGGACACTTCGACACGCTGACTGCAGAGGCCGGGGATCGAACCACCGACCCTGCGACTGGTGGACGTTCTCCACCTCATGAGCCACAGCCGCTCCCCCTGCACATTTAGAGAAAGCGTTTCTTCTCATACCTGCTGGTTGACATCTGCCCCATTGTTGACCAGCAACTCCAGACAGAGGGCACCGTTGGTGGAGACGGCGGCCAGGTGCAGAGGGGTGTAGCCGCACTTGTTGGGCTGGTTAACGTTCGCTCCGTGGTTCACCAGCTCGTTGGCCACGGCCTCCTGCCCCATGTAGCAAGCCACATGGAGCGCAGTGTTTCCAAAGCCGTTGGGCTCGTCAATCTGTCAAAAAACACAAACGTGACACAAGATGAGAAAGGAAGGAAGCCTGGAGGCATGTTTTTCTTTAAAACAAAATCGTCAAAATGAGCCATTTATCATTTTTCATATCCAGAAACTGTAAAAACAAATAAAAAAATAAAAATAAATGACTTTCAAATATCAGACAGTCCTTGAACAAATCATGTGCGACAAACACTTCAGTCAGAAAAACAAATCTAAGCTTAAAAATGTGATATTTCTCCAAAAATACTTTATTCTTCTACACGTCTCATTTAAAAATGTTGCTCAAATTAAACCGTCTGCACTCACCAGATACCGTAAAAAAAACATTAAATTCTGCGCTCCTCAGCGCAACTGTGAAGCCATGAATGACTCGGCTGAGACAAACAGTCACGTGACAAAAAATTCAGAGAAACTTGTACTGAACGGCAGGCTGTTTACACAGAGCAAGGACAAAATGTAAATACTGGAGTTCAATATGTAGCGCAGGTGGAGCCCAATTTTACCCCCAATATTGATAACACATCAGTCTCCTTTTCCCTGCAACAGCATCCTTTATGGCACATAATTCAAAGTGCTAAATAAACTCCAGTACATCCAGAAGTCTGCTGCTCATCCATCCTGCAGAACCTCCACTGGCTCCCTGTCCCACAACAGATCCACTTTAAAGTCTCTCCTCACTCACAAAGCCCTCCACAACCAGCCCCCTCCTACCTCACCGACCTGCTCCACCACCACACTCCTTCCTGCAGCCTCCGCTCCTCTGACGCCAACCTCCTGTCTCCACCACACAGGACCGAGCACCGGACCTGGGGCGACAGAGCTGCCCCCTCCCTCTGGAACTGTCTCCCCATACACATCCGAGTCTGCACCAATCTGTCCATGTTCAAATCCCAAATCAAAACTCACCTTTTCAGAACCGCTTTTAATGTGCAATTAATGTTGTTCTATATGATCACTCTAACCTGTAAATGTGAAGTGTCTTTGAATACTATGTAAATAATATATTGGTATTACTACTTAGGGGCACTTGTGAAAAATGTTGGATATATAGATACAATTTGGTCTCAAATTTTTGTAAAATAAATGATCAGAATAAGTTAAACTTTTTCTTTTTTTTTTATGATTTATGACATTTTAACTGCTATGTTGCACAAAACACTTTTTTCGTTCGCTCTACTTCTAGCCATGATTGTGCCGTTTCCATAGAGCTGCAGGACTTTTATACTGCAGTTAAAAAACGAGGCGACAGTGAGTAAAATGTGACGGGAGCATTAAAAGCCCTGAAACTCAGGTTCAGAGGGTTTATAAAACCGCTTAATCTAGCTAGTTTAAAAATCAATAATAAAATAAAATGTAAAATCACTCACCTCTGTCCCCATCCTCAGGAGGTACTTTACAATTTCGAGGTGCCCACTCGCAGCCGCAGCATGGAGCGGTGTGTAGCCCTGCTTATCCTTGCAGCTCTTGTCTGCACTGCGGGACACCAGCAACTTCACAACCTCTGAATGCCCTACAGGAAACACAAAACACATTTCATTTGATGGACTCAAAGCAATTATTGCACAAACAGAGTAACGTCTGAGTTAAGGAGACACAACAGTTGGATGAATCCGTGTCCGTCGTGTCTTTACTCGCTCACATTATGACGGAAGGACTTGGCCGTGTTATTGCTCCTCATTTGAGTGAACTTTGTCACGAACAATAGCAGCTTTTACTGCCGTTTGACAATGAAAATGTGTTGTATGCAGCATTGGCAAGAAAGCGAAACGTGCTTACCCAAGTAAGCAGCACAATGGATCGGCTGTCTTTCCTTCTTATCGATGGCACTCAGGTTGGCCCCTTTGTTCAGCAGCAGCTTCACCATCTGTGGGACAAAGAAACACATTTGTAGAAAAAACTCTCATAGGTTCTCATTATTAAGGCTGTACCAAATAGTGAACCAAATACACAGCGTTGACATTTGTATGCAAAGCTTTATTTGTTTGTTTTTAAAGCCTGTATTTGTGCAGTGTCAGAAAAAGATGAGGCTGCACTAATATTATTATTATTATTATAATAATATCAGTAGAATTAGACTCTAGTGGTGCTGCGGAGGATCGTTTCAGACTCTGCAATCCAAACATTTTCAATAACTCTGGAGCGTTTAAAGTACAAAAGTTCACATTTATTTAAAAAAGAAAGATTTAATCATTTCCAAAATTCACAGCAGTCAAGATTCATTAAGAAAAAAATGATGTTATCATTTGCATTATATAAACAAAGTCCAAGATTTATTGAAAAAAGATAATGTTATCATTAAAAAAAAAAAAAAACTGTTTTCTCTCCGGCCTGCTGCACAAAAAGAGAGACACGCACTGACAAGTTATATTCATTAAAGAAAGTTGATTTCATTTTAAAAGACTCATGATGACGTGATGAAATATGACCGACATTCAAAGCTTCGTTCAAAAACATCCCTTTGAGGCTTTGAATGTAAAAATAAAAAAAGACATTCTCTCCAGCTCTAATCATCATTGAAGAAACCCTCAAACTAGAAAAGCCAACAAGTGAAGTCTGACCTCCTGGAAGCCGCTCTGAGCTGCGTGGTGCAGGGCCGTCCTGCCGGTGCGATCTGCCATGTTCAGGTTGCTCAGCTGGGTCAGCAGGGCCTCAGCGCAGCGCGTGGAGCGGTTGGCAGCAGCCACATGCAGCGGCGTCTGCCAGAACTTGTCTCGTGCGTTTGCCTCGGCTCCGCGCCTCAGCAGCAGCCCCACTGCCCTCTGGGGAGGAGGAAGCAATCACAAGAGCTTAAAGTAGAAGACACATCTGCAGTTCGCTTCAGTCAGCACTGTATTGTGCTGCATAAATCCAAATGAGTTCTATAATCATGGCGGATGAATACATAACAACATTAGAGGATGAAGTCATCCGACTGAGATAATTACCACTCCTCCAAAGTACAAAAGTATCGGAGTTTATTGCTTACTTCATTCCTGGAAGCAGCCGCCCTGTGCAGCGGGGTCAACCAAACATGGTCTTTAGCATTTACAGTGGCACCTGGCAGACGAAAACAAGGGGTCAAAGGTTAACAAGGAAGTTAAAAGGATCGCAATGAGCTTTAATGGCCAATTATGTGAACACATTGCTCGTAATGTACGTACATAGAAATAGACATAACAGCAAAGAACAAGGACAAAAAAGATGAATAAATAAAAGGTCAAAAATAAATGGGACTATGTACACAAGTACGCGAAAAAACAGGTGTATGTATGAGAGCTGCATCTATTTCATGTAAAAATGTCAGAAAATGCTTTTAGAATCTTATTAAAAGCGACAGAACAAGACATTTAAAGACTTAGACTTTGGGAAACTGGGACACGGACGGACATTTTTCACATTTTTTATGTCACAGACATATTTTCTGACATTTTATAGACCAATTAAATAGATTCATCCAGAAAATAATCGACAGATGTTAGTTTCAGCCCTAGCAATATATACAGTATATATATATATATATATATATATATATATTATAATATATATTATATAAACTAATATAAAAAGCACCAATGACCAACAACAGAACATTTTAATAAATGTTCTGTAAGTTGTAAAGGAATAAATGAGCTGGTACACATGGACTGGAGGATCATGCACACTATGTGTATACATGCATCACGTGTTTGTAGTGGTATCAGGGATAAAGGAAGCACCAGGTTTCACACAGAGGACTCAGCTCACTCACCTGATTCAATGAGGAGGTCCATTATATGGACGTCCCCGACACAGGCAGCAGCATGAAGCGGCGTACGGCGCTCTTGGTCCTGTGGGACAAAAAGTGTAAATCAATTAATGAAGTGGAAAATGACATATAAACATTATGTCTGATAAGCCCAACATTATATCATTTTCAGAGCCGGTAAATAAATGTATATATGAGATTTCGTAGAACAGTTTGTAAAGTTTTGACTCCTTCAGCCACAAACGTTTCATTTAGATGACGGGGCTCAAGTTCTGCACGATGCGAACCAGTTTCATCTCAACTGAAAGAGTGCGTCATACATACCAGTGCATTGACATCCTCCTTTTTGTGCAATAATAGTTGAACTTCTTCAGCATTACGATTGAAGACAGCCTGGACCAGAGGAGGCTGCAACAGACAGGAAGACCTGCTAAGTCTTTTATTTAAGATTATTCATCCCTTCTACTGGACCCCCTACAGAGTGAGAGACTAAACTGCTGCCGATGCAAATCTGAGGACGGTCCCCTAATTCCTCTTTAATGTGCGACTAAATTATGGGCCAATAACGGGAAATTTAAATTATGTATTATTCCAATAATTAAATTATAGCCGATAAATTATTGGCTGATAATACGAAACCAAAACGACTTAAACGCCAAATCTACACACTGATACAGCAGGTGCAGCTTTAAAGATGGTTTATGATCTGCTAATAAATACAGAGGAGAAGAAGGAGAAGAAGGAAGAGAAGAAGGAGGAGAAGGAGGAGGAGAAGGAGAAGGAAGAGAAGGAGGAGAAGGAGAAGAAGGAAGAGAAGAACGAGAATGAGGAGGAGAAGAAGAAGGAGGAGAAGAAGAAAAAAGAGGAGAAGGTGAAGAAGAAGAAGAAGACAACAGAAAAAGAAGAAGACAACAGAAGAAGAAGAAGGTGAAGAAGAAGAAGAGCACGCTGACTAGAGAGCCACACATGTCGGTCACATGTGACGTTTTTCATAGTTTCAGAAGAAAACAACACAATTTGCAATGAAAGTTTTTGGATTTACTTTAAAAGATTGTTTTTGTTGATAGATTTGGTTGTGATATTAAATAATCTTCTTTGCTCACTACATCGCAGCCTTTTCTTACCCTCAAGTGTGCATAAACTACAGGTGAGGAACTTCTTTTTAAAGTACAAAAATGTGAAATCATTGACGGTTATCTGAATCCAGAACTCTCAGCTCGGGTCTGTTTTCTGTCCCCAGAGTCAGAACTAAACAGAGAGAAGCATCAGTAAGTTTTTATGCTCCACAGATCTGAAACAAGCTCCCAGAAAACTGCAGCTCACTTCTTTTAAAATCAAGGCCTTTTTATTTAATTCAAATCATTTTTAATTTCTTACATTGCAACTTTTAGCTTCTTTTTATTTCCTTTGTTCTTGGCTGTATTTAAATGTCCTTTTATAAAGTGTCTCCATGCTTTTGATGTTCTATGTAGCACTCGTTGCTGAAATGTGCTGTATAAAGACAGATTTGATGTATATATATATATATATATATATATATATATGTGTATGTATGTATGTATATATACATACACACACATGACAAAATGGGGCAAAAACGTAACCTTTATGAGGCCAAACTCTGGAGGCAGTCGCATGTTTCGAGTCTTAATCCATGCACGGACAAACATTTGTACTTGCACGTACCTTGTTTTGTTTAGTTTATATAACTGTGGTGGACTGCTACTGGAGTACTGTACTAAAGTACACAATAGAGCTACTTGTGCTTTGAGTATTTCTATTTTCTCAGATAAATCTTGTACTGTAACACACACATTAATGCAGCAGGAACATGTAACGCACACATTTATACATTAATGCAGCAGGAACATGTGTAACACACACATTAATGCAGCAGGAACATCAGATATAATAAAACATTTTACTGCACAATCAATACTTTTACTTTATTCCCATTTTACTTACAACACATACTTGCACTTATGTAAGGTTTTAAATGCATGATTTGTACTTGTAGTGGAGTATTTGTGTAGTGTGGTATTAGTACTTTTACTGCAGTAAAGGCTGTAAATACTCTGTCCATCTCTGCATAATGGAGCCTATTTATGTTGACAACCAAGGCCAACTGTGTTGTGTGGTGATGACGAGTAGTGGGATTGAGGGTGGGGGGGTGTATGTATATTTTTTGTGATGCATATTATTTTGTACTTTGTTGACTAAATAAAAAACAACTGTTAAATCAGGAAAAATAAACACCTGCTAAGTTACGGTGCAATACGATTACGTTAACGTTGATCCAGATTCGTAACGTTACATTTTTAAATTAACGTTACACTGACGTACGACTTATCTGAGCAGGTCACATTGTAGTTACAGCCATAAACTGTGCACTGAAATGGTTACATATGCTGTTATGGTGTTAAATGTTGTATTTAGTGCGTTTATTGGAGCGTTAAGCAGCCGATTCTTGTTTACTTTCCAGCAAGTAGACGGAGCCCGGGATGCGGCCTACAGGCCCTTGTCTCCCCTCGGCTCTGGCTAACTAAGCTGGCCCCAACCCAGAGCAGGGCCTCGACAAGAGCAGCAGCGACGTATGAATTCACGAAAAAACTAGCTAATCACAGGGGATTATATCATTACGTTTCCACGCAAATACACATGCACCACCGATAAGCTATAAATGAAAACTACTTGCGCCGCGAATAAGACGTATGTATGTTGCGCACAAGAGCAGGACTGTTCCAGCAAATAGACTGCGCCACAGCACAAACACGGAGCGCTTTCTTTCAACGTACCTGGTCTGCAATGTTGAGTACTCCCATCTCCCAAACTCAGCCGGGACGGAGCTCCTTCATGAGGATGAAACTTCGAGGTATATTGCGGTGCGCTACTGTGTCCACTTTTCAGACTACACCCATGGCTGGCTGCAAACAGAAATGCGGTCTTGATCTGTCACTGTTGTTGTCTGTATCCGAGGTCTGGTCTGACGAGACGGGCTACGACTGTGCTGCTGGTCCGCCTACAGGCGTGGCGGGCCGGGGTTTTTTCCCCGCCTGCTCCGGTGATCTGGCGCCATCTTCTGGAGGGAAATGATAACGCACTTAAACTGGCGAAGTGATAAACATATATTTATTACTTCTCGTTATGCATATATATTTACTGCATTCCTGTTTACATCTGTGTGTTTATATATATATATATATATATAATATAATAATGTAAAGCAATATAAGTGTGTTAGGTATTGTAAATGTGTCTCTTATAATGTACCCCTGCTAGTGTTTTTTTTAAATTTCTTATAATTGTTCTTATTAATATTGAAATTAATATTCACATATATTATTATTGATATTATTGTTATTATTATTTGTAATATGAATAAACCATTCATGGAATAAATAAATAAATAAAAAGCATTTAAGGACTACAATGGAAAACTAAAAACGTATATAAAATACTCAAAAGTAATATTAAAACATTTTAAGGCAATAACATTAAAATATATAAAATATAAGATAAAAAGCTTTATTAAAAAAAAAAATACATATATATATATATATATATATATATATATATATATATATATATATATATA
>CALSBV010010214.1:6481572-6512042 GCA_943590825.1 Bovichtus diacanthus
CTCCGAACCCCCGACTCCACTCCTCCGAACCCCCGACTCCACTCCTCAGAACAACCGGGCTTCACTCCTCAGAACCCCCGGGCTCCACTCCTCAAACCCGGGATACTGAGTGGCTGGCTTCATGGCAGCCACGGCCAGTGCCCGGCGGTTACCCATGGGTGTGAGGACTTTCAGTGACTTTCTCCAGATCGCCTGCGTGGGCTCCCCCCGCTCGTGTCGTACGGCGGTGCTAAGAGGATGCCTGCGACAAAACATCAGGTAACTTAAGCCTGCATCTATGTCCATAAATGCATTTTCAATAGTAAAAAGCCTGTTCATATATCAATGTCTAAAGAAAGACCAAAGACAACTCTTGCCTGAAAATTTCAGGGCGTAGGTTTCAAGTGAGATCTGCAGGTGATTGCAACATACTGACCCAGGGAAACCTACAACTAAATCTTACTTTTTATTATCCTATAAAAGTCCAAGGTGGTGTCTTTTTAAAATGTCTTGTTTTGTTAGTCCAAAGATATACCCTTTTTAATATTATATCAAAATAACACAGAGAAAAGCAGCAAATCTTTACATTTGAGTGGCTGAAGCAGCATTTCCTGACATTTTTGCAGGAAAAATTACTTTAAAATTTGAATCGATTTCCTGTCGATCGACTATTTGATGCAGCTCTTAAAAAAAAAAAATAAAAAAAACTCTTTGAAAGTTCTTTTACATTGTTCATGTTAAGAGAATATTAAGCTGTGGGACATAAGTGCTCCCCATGAAGACACTACAGTCTATTATTATAATGACACACGAGTCCTCTACAGTCTGTGACCCTGTGTCTCCTTTGGGTCAGGGTAAAGAGTGGGAAGTTTAAATGCTAACTTTATCAGGGTAGTCATACTTCTGTTTTCTTATCTCAAAAGCGTGACGATTCTCAATAAGGGCAAGAACTTTGAGACCCAGTCAGAACGATGGGATCTGCTTTTGTATTCATCACAGTTTCTGTAACATCCAACATCAGAGCATTCTTTGTGAGGGCCCATATCTTTGCAAATTAAATAAAGTTAACCTTTACATGTTCAGTAAACTATTAATAAAAAAAGGATCATGTTTTTGAGGTACAGTTTCACAAAAGATAACATCACTGTAATGATATTTTCTTACATCCCTGATATTTGAGAGGCTGAAAACTGCATTTTCTCTCATTTTTTGTGTGAAATGTTACTTTAAAGATGAATCAATTATCACAATAGTTGCCGATTTTTTATTTTTCTACTCATTTAGCCCACTAATATTTGCAGCTTTACCCAGTAGTGATAAAACATTTTCGCAGAATCTAAAGGTTACTGTTCACATTGCGAACGAGCCCGAGTGGGTGTCTCATTACAAAGCATTTTGCTCTTCACATAAGAGGCCGACTCAGAAAACACCAGCACAGTCTCAGCACGTGTTGTTGTACTCGCTGACTTTAGTGTCTGGAAACAGTGTGTTATTGTGGGCTGTGCCTGTGGCAGCAGGTTGCTCTCTTTCCAGAATGTGGCTCACTGGACATTTCCTCTTACCTTTCAGACACCTGTCGTCATGTGGCATTTTGATGATGAGAACTCCCAGAGTGCTTTGCCTTCAAGACTGGGACACTATGACAACTGTTCCCCAAAGCAGAAACTTTATCAGTTTCACCAACAAAAGGAAGGAGTACTCCGAGCGTAGGATACTTGGGTAATTTTACAGTTTGAGCTTATTAATAATAACTTTTAAGTGTTTTTTTTTTTTTTTTCATTCCTAACCTTGCAATGTTTTCTGTCATAGGTTTTCTATGCAGGAAATGTATGATGTGGTGGCCAATGTTGACGAATACAAGCACTTTGTGCCGTGGTGTAAGAAGTCCCAGACCGTCATGAAAAGAGCGGGCCACTCCAAAGCCCAGCTGGAGGTGGGGTTTCCCCCGGTGGTGGAGAGATACACGTCTATGATCACCAACGTCCGGCCGCATCTAGTCAAAGTGAGTTCCACAAGCTTCAGAAGCAGAATCAGGTTTTTTGCCAAGTAGGTTTTCACTAACAAAACACTTACTTTGGTGTATTTGTTAATAGACAAGGAACATAAATGTAGAATTGAAAAAACTACAGTAAAAGTATTGAAAGAATATGTAAAACATAACTGTTGAAAACGAACAGAGCTGAATGTCTATATGTGTACAATATATTCTAGAAAATGTACCTTTTGTACATTTTCTAGAATATATTCACAGTATTGAGAATAAAAATAATATATACAGATAATAATAGTCCAATAATATGAACGATGATATATCTGACGTTTGACGTGACGTCTATTTATGGCAATTGTATTTGATATTGCTGCAATGTGTATAACAGTTTAAATGTCAGTAACTACCTGAAAGCAAAGCGAACTGAGCAGGCTGTACCGAGTAGTTCGTAAATGATTCATTTGATACAGTTTTTATTTCCGGTGAAATAATGTTTGTGATTGTGGATGTCGATTGTTAATCCGTTAACCATCGAGAATATTTTTCACTGTTTACGCTAAGGAAGCTTCCACACCGGGAATAAAATGCGGAAATAAACTTTAGCAAAACCAACAAAATAAAATGAGACATTTCCAACACCAAACATTAACATTTCTGCACCTCTAAATTGATAAAGCACTTTGAAATGTGGCAGCGGAGTCAGTGGAGCGCCGCACTAAAAGCAAAGTCTTGTATTTCACGTCATTCTGCCTCTTTTTTCTGTCTCTCCTTAAAGATTTCCTGGTTAACGGTTAATGGGTGTCGGGCTATCGAAAGCAGAATTGACTGATTTCCCTATTTGTGATTGCAACAAGCGCCCATTAGTCATAAGTCTCATTTCTAATCACAGAACTTCTCTTTCGGGTGATTTTAGGCAGTGTGTACCGATGGAAAGCTGTTCAATCACCTGGAGACGATATGGCGCTTTAGTCCCGGCATTCCTGGTTACCCTCGCACCTGCACCGTAGACTTCTCTGTAAGTAGCCTGCGGCTCGCGTCCTCTACTCAAACTGTTGTATTTAGCTTGGTCACACTAAAGAGACCATCATCACCTTTGTGTCTTCAACAGATATCCTTTGAGTTCCGCTCTTTGCTGCACTCCCAGTTAGCCACCATGTTCTTCGACGAGGTTGTAAAGCAGAACGTCGCTGCGTTCGAGCGGCGAGCTGGGAAGCTGTACGGCCCAGAGACTCGTATCCCGCGAGAGCTGATGTTCCACGAGGTGCATCAGACGTGAGCCCAGCTGCTGCTCCTCATCTGGCCTTAAACCACGGCAACCCTTATCCACACGACCTGCATGATGCTGCTTTAGTCTCACGCGTACGACATCATGGCTCCTGAAGATGTTCCACATCCAACTCTTATAGCATTATTCAGGGAATCCTGCTTCAACTCATTCTTGCTCAGCTCCTCTTTGTGTAAAAGGGGAACTTTGGTATTTTTCAACCTGGACCATATTTCTTCATGTTTTTGTGTCGAATGGGGACAACGATGTGAATGTGTCCAGTGTTGATGGAGAGCGCTGCAGCCGGCATGTTGTCAGAGCGGAGCCTGCGCTCTCCCTCAACACTGGAGCAATTTAATTAGAATATTTAATAAATGTTGTCCCCATTAGTCACAGAATGAAAAATACCAGTTTTCCTTTTCAAGTCTCCACCTTCAGTCTCCCTTCACTTGAAGGACACTTATTTATCAGAAGGAACCCAGCACTGCTCCTCCATGGCAGTCACAAAGCTGCACTTATGTAAACCAAACTGTAAATCATTGCAACATCATGTTTCCAGCAGCCGAGAGCCGACGATGCAAACAAAACCCCGACAGGGATCGAGTCTTATACTTCACTGTGATCTCAAGCAGGGCTGCAACTAAAGATTGTTTTCAACATCTATTCTTAGACTTTTAGTCTAGAAAATGTCCAAAAATTGGGAAAAAAGCCTGCTCCAGTCCAAAATATTCAAATTATAATCAGATATGATAAAGAAACGCAGCAAATCATCACAGTTGAGAAGCTTTAACCAGCAAATGTTTGGATTCTTGAAAAATAACTTGAACGATGAATTGATTATTAAAATGGTTTGTTTAATGGACTAACGGCTGCAGTTCTAATCTCAGATCATTTACCAAACTGATAAGTTATCAAGTAAAAGTTAAACCCTTTTATCAGCTGCTCATGTTAAAGCTTATTCTTTGCCTTTTAATTTAACCATCTACATTTATTTCAAATTTGAAGTTGTAATATATTGTTTGACATGTGCTTTAGTAGGTGACCTGGTGCAAAACAAATTCTTTTAAATTTATTTATCAGTGGTCATGCAAATGTTGACTTTTTATTGGTTATTAAATGTTTGGGACGTTGAGAAGGAAAAGTAAATTTCTTCATTAGTTCAATGTCCGTTCACTTTGAGTTTTGGGACGTTTTGCTTTTACTTGGCTTGTTGTTGCTGTGAGAATTGTGTTTTTGGTCATTGAGACTTGGCCTGCCAATCAAAAAAAAAAAAAAAAAGCCTTATTTTACAGCCCAGCACGAGAAACTTTAGGTGATTAGCAGCTGCACGATGTGAGGGAAACATGTGATTACTTTGTTGAATATCAATAAACGCATATTAAAAAGTACTCGTTCTGCCTTTCTGCTGCTTTCAGTTTGCTGCTAAAATATAGCAAATTGCTTGTTGAATATAAAATAAATTGGGCGGAAGTTATTTCCAACTTTCATTTATTGCACATCGAACTGAACACGGAAGCATTAATTAAAAAGTGAGTTTTATTTTAAAGTGCAGTCTCTCTGTCTACTAACTCACACGATGTATTTAGCGTATGTTGACATCACGATAAAATAAAAATAAAAAAACAATATACTGTGCAGCCCCACTGGAGTACTGTGAAATAATGTAAACTAAAATATAAAATAAGCCGCTGGGCTGTAGAATAAAACCATCCTTAATCACCGTCTCCGGGTTACATGCTTTTTCTTTTTTTTTGTGGATTTTTTTTAGCTTTTATTTCTATATGTTATGATGCATGGATGTAACTCAAACAGGCAGATGTGTTTACGCGTAGCATTGACTACATGTCTTTGGGATTTAAGTTTTAAGTAGCCGGTGTCTTTATATCATGACACGGAT
This sequence comes from Bovichtus diacanthus, assembly GCA_943590825.1. Lineage (NCBI taxonomy): Eukaryota > Metazoa > Chordata > Actinopteri > Perciformes > Bovichtidae > Bovichtus > Bovichtus diacanthus. The sequence goes on from CALSBV010010214.1 coordinate 6,486,703, forward strand.
CATAAAGTTCAGTGATTGAATTTTTCCATTTTGGAGGCGACTGTTCAAGTTGCTAAAGGTCAAAGTGCGTGAGCTTCCTCACAAATGTTCACACTCCCAAGTGTCCGGAATCTAATTAAAGTATTTTTAAAGGTCCATTTTGGCTTCAAATTTGATTATTTATTATTTTCTCTGCTAAGGTGATTGGAAATGAAAGATAATCATCAATGCACAAAGAATGTTTATTAAATCAGCCAGAGTTACTGTTACAATTATTATAAAAATGTTAAGATTTATAAATGCCATTCTGGAGTGTTTTATCTTTCAGGAATAGAATAGATGAATTATTTAAATTCTTTTCAGGAGTTTATTTTGTCAGAAATGTTGCATCATGTAAAAATACATCAAATGTTCTAATGTGGGTTTTGTTTGATTTTTTTTTATGTTCAGTATCTTGCACACAGATTGGAATTCATGCCATTTTATTATTATAAGTGCCAATATTCTGTAAATCTATAAATGATTTTAATAAAGTAAAACGGAAGAAATATTTAGTTATCTAAAATATTCCCTCCCTCCCCGCGGTATATTCCCACATTAAATGTCAAACTGCAGGTGTATTTATTTACTAGCACCGACTGCAGAGTTGCTCCAGTAGAATATATTTATAACATATCGCCATCATTTTGCACCTTTTTTGTTCAAGCTGAAATGTATCTTTGTAAATAAATACTGTGTGTATTTCAGAGCTTTATTTAAATAAAAAAGCAGGTGGAATTTCTGTGTGAAGTTTTTATGTCATTTGCAAATTGCTCAGAAGAGTATTTATTTTTTAGAAATACCTGCCATAAAAATATATATTAATATTATTTTTCACTTAGTTAAATATTTTCACCAACTTCAGTCCTGATCATAACTACCAAATATTCATTTTCAGATTTTTAACCCTTTTAATGCCAGTTTGTTTATATAATGCCGCTGTTTTTTATGAAAACAAAAATATATTTATTTTTTGTTTAGGAAGAATGTTTCCCCAGTGTGATACGTCAATGATTATCATTAACATTGATTTTCATGCATTTTTATTGTTTGTGCAGGAAACAGCATGTATTTGTCCCAAAAATAGAAAATGTCTCAATCTGCTGGAAAATAGTATAAAGTAAAATGTTGACCAGATGTGAAGCTGAAATCATAGGAAGAGGATTTTATGCTGTGATGTCCGTTGGAGCAGAAACTGTGTTTTTAACGGAGACATTTCTGTCCTTAAAACTCTGACTGTGTGTTTTAAATACACACTTTGTTACACACTTATTATAGGAGCTTAGGGTCAACATTTTGAAATGAAAACATCCATCGTGAGGCACAAGGTTTCACTTCTAGTCAAATAGATTCAGATGAAGCTCAGTGTTTGTTGGACTGAGGCTGCTCAGCTGAGGGCAGAGGGAGGACGCCACTCTGCAGAAGGGAGAAACCGGAGCGGGGTGACGGTATGTGGGCCAGTTATTAATAACAAAACATAGTGGAGGAGGGAATCTGGACATATCGTCTTCCTTCATCTCGTCTATTATATTGATTACATTAAAACTCACCAACGTGTCTCGTCACAGAAGTTATAACAGACGAGAGATTGACAGAAATACTGATGTTGCATCCAAAATCTCGAGGTGATTCAAAAACTACATAATAATAATGTATTTGGAGTAGACATTTCTTTTAGATGTGATGAAAATATACATTACAGAAAGGTCATTTTCCCTCAAAGTCTTTCTCCAGATTAGGACGAAGTGGACTGAGAACATTAAAGCAATCAAGTCAGACTTGATAGAATAAATGAGAAAATAATGATTCATATTGTTTTCTCACAGCTCGCTCTTTAGTTATTTTTTCTTGTAATATCTAATCAAAGCTTCCCGTGTTCAACTGTAAATTATAAACCCAACAAAAGAAACCTCCAGGAAGAGCCGGCCTGTAAAACGCTCAAACATTCTGCGTTTTATTTGTTTTAAGTGCGCAAAGCTACTCGCAGCAAAACTGAAATGTAAAAGACGAACGTGAAATGTGTGCATCACTCGGGACATTTTTTTTGGCTTTTTAATTCTTTGATCATTTTGGCTGTGTAAATGCATATGGCATTATTTATTATATTAAGTGTAACTAACGCTTCTATAATAAGTGTATAATAAAGTGTGAAACAGTCAGTGTTAAGGACAGAAATGTCTCCCACAGACGTCACAGTATAACATCCTCTTCCTACGAGTTCAGCTTCACATCTGGCTGCAGAATTTAACTTTTTACTGTTTTTCCAGCAGATGGAGACATTTTCTCATGTTTGGGACAAATACATGCCGTTTCCATGGTTTCCACTCGGGGGTGTTGCTGCTGCATTATATTTGATGCAGTGCATCGAAACAAAGATTTAACTCTGTGAAAGTGGAAAATAAACAATATCTAGTATTTTTAAAGCAGTTTTAGGAAGATGACATTTATGTCCTCCAAGGTAACAAGTGGAAGTTTTTTTTTTTCTAAATCCAACATGCAAACATCCCCCTAGAATTTAATATACAGAGAATATTTGTTTTTTTTCCTCATGAACAACAGATGCATTATGTAAACAACTAGTATTTAAAAAGGGTTATGATCAAGAGTAAAGCTGGTGAAAAGATTTAAAGTGTAAAATATTGTATATTTTTATAGCAGTTTTTCGACGCAGACATGTTTGTCCTCAAAGGACATCGGAGCAACTTTTTGAAGTGAAGCAACAGGGTTCAAATGACCTGCTTTATTTTACAGAAACTTTTGTATGCCATCAAGAAAATGAGACCAAACCATTGTTAATAAAAACTTTTATTATTTTTCTTTTTTTTTTGTTATGTTTTCCTCAAGTTTATCTTGCCCTTTTTGACCCTTCCAGCCCCATCCTCCAAATGTTTATCATGAATCCGTCTGCACTGAATTCTCCCAGTTATCACGTACAACCTTTAAGCTCCTCTACGATCAAAATAACCACGAACAACCACCACGAGGAAGAACAACTAAACACAAACAGCGCCTGATGAAGCCAGAAGGAAGATGGACGCGGAGCAGAGAGATTTAAAACTTCCGAGTGAACTACTGAGCAACACGGCAAGAAAACAAAAAAAGAACTTAAACGACACAAAAATGGAGTGTTGACAAACCCAGGACTTTAAGAGCAAGCTTGAACTATTCAAGTGAAACACCTGAAACAGCACCGGCGAAGCCCACAGAGCGAGGCAGGAAATCATGTATGTACAAGATAGCTGCAGTTTTTTTGTTTTTTTGTTCGTTGTCAGAATGTGACAGTGACCAGCGAGGCCGGACGCTTACGACACCACACGGTTGGTAAACTACGGTAATCATTGTGGTTACTACAAGCCAGTCGAGCGAGCTCATACATTCAAGCTATACATATATATACCTATGTACACAAAGTATAAATAAAACCACACAATGAGAACCCAAAGATTAGTTTTATACATATTCAACACCAAAAAATAAAACTTTAAAACAAAAAGAAGGGGGACACAATCAACCTGGAGGGGTTTTATCTACGGCTACAAATTCGGAAATCCAACCAAGCAAGTGCTCATTTTGGAGTAGTTGATGTTTAAAGCGCTGTCCTGTGGGGATAAAGTAACAAACATACACTCAAATATAAGACAGGCCTTTACCAAAGCCCCCCCATCCCACTTTATATTCAAGCTTGCTCTTAAAAGGATTAACGACAGGCTGCCAATTACAACACCCTTTGCTCAAATCTTTATTATTTATTACTGTTACTGTACATTATTCTTGATCCTCTACACTTTGAGCAGAGACCCATTAAAAACAGGAAAGCATGTCAACGAAGAGTCGAGTTATTTTGATCATAGAGGCAACACAGGTCATCATTAAAAATAAAAATTAACTACAAGTTGGAGAAAAGGGAGGGACCAAAGATTTAAAGGGGCAGTATCTTTTAACAGTTTCTTTGAACGTTTATCTTGAACAACTTGGTATTTTTTTCGTGGCGAGGACCTTTACTCTAAACTGGAGTGTTCATCAATGGGAGTGAAGCGCATGGGTGGGAACATTGCATAGAAGAAACTAAGTTTTAATTGGAGGAGGAAAAAAAAGGTCTTTAGCTCGTGGGGAAAACAAATGTCTGCGTTAGCCAAAAGCAGCAAAAGGTTGAGTGACTTTAGATGTTTTAACAAATACAAAGGAAGTGTGAATATCTCCTATGATTCCCTTTGAAAGCCCTGCCTATACATAGTTCAGAGCAAACACGCAGGCACGAGGAAATCTCTGCGACGCTCACAGACTTATCAATGGTACATACTTTGGGTTACATGTATGCGTGTTAAGAGCCGATGGGAAAACTAAACACACAGAAACAATGTGTGCGACAATTTAAAAAGGCCCTTCTTTTCTGAAATTAAAAGCGTACTGTCTCTTTGAATCCCTGGGGTTGGGTCAAACTTCTGTCTGCTTTTGTGATGTTTCCGCCTCCTCCCACCCGTCACACTAACCCCCAGATCTCTTCAGGCGCTGCTTCAGCCCGACTTGGCTCCCACCAGAGTCATCAGTCCATCTGTGCTCATGGACTTGGGGCGCTCCAAGGGGAAGCCCAGGGCTCTACTCCACACCAGCTGAGCGAGCACGCCGAGGGCTCGGGACACGCCGAACAGCACGGTGTAGTAATTCATCTCAGTCATCCCGTAGTACTGCACACAAGAGGGGAAACAGAGGCAGGCGTTGTAAGGAAGTGCTCATACAGACATCACAAAATTAAATTCAAGGACTTTCAGCACTTTTCTTCAGCACATGAGCAAACTCCTAAATTTCACCTGACAGACGAGGCTGAGGGCCCAAAAACATCTGTCACTGTGACACACACACGGCAGGTCATTCTCCCTCAGTCACCTTACAGTGGTTATTACCTGTAGTTTTTGCTAGGACAACATAGGTTTTGTAATTTTAGAATATGCTAACGTAGCACCCGCTGCTACGTTAGCATATTTATACAGAAGACCCAGAAACGCTGACCAATCAGAGCAGACGGAGCTTTTTCAGGAAGTGGGCCTAACGAGAGACCGACGCTTAAACATAGCGTTTCAGACAGAGAGAAAAATGATGTTTCTTGAACATTAAAACATGTTCATGAAATCAGCGCAATTAATTATAATGACGAACAAAACTTTGGTCAAAAGCATTATGTGGTTCATTTTAAATTAAAGGAATTTTTAAGCACTTGGGCCTAAATGGGCCTATTTTATTTTATTTTTTTTAAAAAAAGGTATTGCAGTACTTTATTCCCACCCTCAAATTCAAGTGCTTCAAGCACTTGTGCGAACCCTGGGAAGGATCTGCATTTGCCACCATAGGTTGACGGATGTATAATTAAAAGCATCACGCATCTCACCTGCAGCAGCACTCCACTGTGGGCGTCCACGTTGGGCCAGGGGTTCTTGGCCTTGCCCTGCTCCAGCAGCACGTTGGGTACAATCTTGTAAAGCTGGGCGACCATCTTGAACATGGGGTCGCTGGGAAGGTGCTTCAGGGCAAACTCACGCTGGCAGGTGTAACGAGGGTCAGTCTTCCTCAGGACAGCATGGCCGTAACCCGGCACGACCTACGAAGAAAGACCACGACATTTGGGAATGGAATAGAAAACACTTTCTTCTTTAATTTGCAAAATCTGGATTAAAACAGTATAAAAGCTACATTAAAGAAGCACCAGGGGCTCGATGTCGAGAACTGAATCAATTGTTTCACTCAACTCTGCTGCAATACTTCTTGTGACCTTTGCAAAATCTTTAACAGTCATTATACGTTTTACTGTTAAGAATCTTTGGACCAATTCCCATAACTATTCTTAGTATACATATGTTGATATCTTCAAACCCTTTGGAGCCCATTCATCCCTCACAAACATATAGCTCATCTTGATAAGATGTTCTCACGATAAGAGTTAAGATGGGCCCCGTGTGTTGTTCAGGATCTGTTCTCCGTGGATACAAGATTCCTATAAATCTTCAGCGTTAGACATCACTTCGGCCTCCATTGGCTTCCAGTACGCTGCTCATTAAAAATTTCCTACACAAGCTCCGTTAAGGTAGTAAAAACAGATAGAAGTCTATAAAATATGTCTCAAGTTTTAAATGCTACACAGGCAAAAGGCCCAAATCGCCTTAAGTTTTGGAAAATGTTTTCTAAATTCAGGACTAGGGCCATTCTTAAAAAACACTGGCAGTATGGCAGATATGACCTCCGACCAGGTTTATCCTGAAAGGACTAAATCTGAGTGCAAAGATTAGCTTACAATGATGAGGATTAGTTTAAGAATTGTTGAGTCTTTACCCTTCCAGACTTGAGTGTGTTCCAGATGTAATCCCTCATCTTCTCATCAGACACCTCTCCGCCCAACTCCTTCTGCAGGGCCGTCAGCCACACCAGCACCTCCTGCGAGACGCAGAAACAAATACATGTAACAAGTTATAATTTAATAAAAAAAGTCAGTAGGATCCTTACACACAATTAACATTCATTCTAAATGAAGTCCTATTGGAAGACAATTGAATCTTCTGGACGTGAAATGGAGTGAAAACAATCATTTTCTTGGTACAAACCTGATTGGCCAGGCCGTGCAGAGGACCGGCCAGGCCGTTCATGGCGGCGCTGAAGGACAGGTACGGGTCAGACAGGGCGCTCCCCACCAAGTGGCTGGTGTGGGCGCTGACGTTACCTCCTTCGTGGTCACTGTAACGTTACAAAAAACATGTTCAAATATCAAAATTATAACTCAGCAAAAAAAAAAAAAAAAGACATTTCTAAATAGACTGAAATTCTTGGATTAAGCATCAAATTGTTTGTTGGAAAATGCTTTCAATAGGAAGTAGAGCTGCAATGATTAGTAGCCAAAGCTCTTTTCAGACTCTCAAATATAGCAAACCTCCATATTTGAGAGTCTCTTGCTGCTTTTCTCTATTTTACGTCATATTAAATTGAATATCTTTGGGCTTTGGACTTTAAAGGCCTCACCTTTGACTTTTGGAACCTGGGATGGACATTTTTCACTATTTTCTGACATTTTAATGACCAAACTATAAATCAATTAATCTAGAAAATAGTCCGAACATAAAGCCATAATGAAACTAATCATCAGCTGCAGCACTTGCCTCAAGTTCGACATTTAATTTACATCAAAATTGCATGACTTTCTATATACTGCAGTGGCTGCTGTTGGTTTGGGAAGTTGTTAAAGTCGAAAGGTGTGCATGGGTTTGTAAAAAGAAAAAGAAAAAGCATGTCTTTGATCAAAGTGCGACTAGAAACATGATGATTCCTCAGAAAATGATGAGAAAGCATTTTAAATCTCGTCTCTATCCCTGTGGAGCTGCACCTGTGGATGGTGAGGTAGAGCCGCATCAGCTCAGTGAACTGGGCGTCGCTGTAGCCCAGCATGTTGGTGAAGTTGTGGGACCAGTCCAGGTTCGAGTCGATGGCTCCGATGCTGCTGCCTTCACGGTACAGGTTGCGGTAGATCTTGGCGGCGATGCAGGGCAGCTTAGCAATCAAGTCCATGGAGTCTTCATAGACAAACTGAGAACACAAACGGATTCACCAAATCAAAAAAAGGAAACGCATCTTATAGTCAAGATTTACACCGAGGACAAACATTTCCATCTTCGTGCCAAAACACCAGACTGGTTTAAGATGAAGTTTCCCGTTTGTGTGTAGCTCCGAATAATATAATAATGTCCTGAAAATGTAATAAAATTTGCACTTAAAATGATCTTCTTTACCCTGTTCAGAAAAGGGTTTTAAATCGGATTTGAAATGAAGAAAAAGTTCAACTCAACGCTAAACTACATTTAAAAAGAAGAAACATTTTTACTTTTACTCAAATGCACCCCAGCAGATAATCACAGATTTTCTAGTTTTAAAAAGAGCGCCCTGATCTAAAAAAGTTTGAGAACAAATGCTTTAACTTAAGTATCACTTCTAGGTACTTTTTACACAACTGGGGATTTATTATAGTTATCTTCCCTTTGCGTTGAGAATGATTGTCAGAAAACTAATGCTGAGGCTGATTTTAAAAATACTAATTGTGGTAAAGGCTATTAAAATGTGCTTAATTATGCCACCTACTGGTGCAGAATTGCAATAGCAATTTAAAAAAAATGTTTTTTACATTATGTGGTATTAACATGGATGAATAACAAGAACATGATGCAGCTCAGCCCAGTGGTCACTCGCGGTACTGCAATGAAAAATCCAGCTGCCGCCCAAAAAGCCTTTTTCTCCATAGACCACCGTTATAAAAGAGACGTCTTTAAAACCGTTGACAGGAAAACTCGATCTGCAAACAAGGTCGATTATGACTCCATGGAGGTTTTATATTTGTAAAAACTTCCTCAAGTCAAGAAAAGCGATTTAAAAATCATGACAATGTTAAGTCTTTGGGCCGGCGTGAGAAGAACTGCAGTGCATATTCAGCGAGTCGCATAACCAGGAAGTAAACCTGGAAGATCGGGAAGTTTATGGGGAGTTTGCGCCAGGCGAACAATTCTTATTTAATTGAATAGGCGCCAACTTTGAGTCCAGTTCTTATAATACATCCATGGGTAGAGACAGGAACACATTTACATTGATTTTATTAAATTTTTAAATTAAGTTAAGTGCAACTTTTATGACATTTTCTGTAAATAATTACGTTATTCAGATGCTGTAAACTCACCTCCCAATACTTGGACTTGTGGACGCCCTCGGAGTAAGCCCGCGCAAAGCTGCTCTCGCTGTTCAGAGCTGTGATGGCAGCGCTGAACTGAGACATGGGGTGTAGGTTTGTGGGGAAATTATCCAACATGGTGACGACGTGGGAGGGAAGTGCTGCTCTCTTCGCCCACTCTTTGGACACCCAGTTCACCTGGAGGAACAAGAGCACACATGAAGCGGTGACCTGAAATATTCTGCTTTACATGCTACAGAAAAGGATCAACAACCACCGAGCCTCAGTTGTTCATTACCAGTAGAATTAAAGCAGTTAAGCAGTTCAGGGTTAAGAGGTGAAATCTATTAATGAGTGAGGAGTTGTAGTTAAAAGGAGAAGACAGTACAGACAGCGTCTTGTTCCCCAGTTATAAAACAATATCTAGTTTTTATGAGAGTTTCGGGGTCATACATAATGAACAAAGTCATAACCAACACGGCTGCTGCCAAACATCTTGTGATGCGTCTATGACAAGGACAGGCTGGGGGTGGGGGGGACAACAAAAAAGAGCAGCGTTACGTAATTAGGACACATAAAGTAACTGTATTCTGTTACAGCTACAGGAAAAGATCAGATTACAGATACATTTAGTAAAAATGGGGATTATTATCAGGATTTTAAAGTACATTTTAAATTAAGGATTTTATACTAGCGTGCAGATGCATTACAACACGAGTCTAACACAATGGCCTCTGGCGTTAGTGAAAATAATGCTTTCACTTGAGTGGAAATGTCCTCATTATTATAGTAAAGCAGAACAACATCAGAGCAATTCACCACAAAGTTTCCGGTTCATCAAGATTAATCTTCTTGCAGAGAGGCATCCCAGCGGGAAAAGCAGGTTCGTATGAAATGAGTGAAACGCATCAACTTTCCTCCAGCAAACATAATACAGGACAAACTGGGTTAATTTTATTTAATTTATATGGATACTTCTGCCGCTCCATATAAAATCCAGCAACACTAATGTGCATTTAACACATTGAATCTTTGGATGATGATTTTTTACTTTTCTGCTTTACATACAAAATAAGAGAAATTTCTGCGTTCTTTTCTCTCATTTATTTGCATAATTTATATTAAGATAATCCAAACATAACTTGACTATGGTTATATACATTTAACAGGTCATTAGCAATAGTCTCGTAATACATTCTTAAAGTAACACTTCCAAACTTTAACGATGCCACAGTAATCAAGTCATCAGTGAGGCCACTAAAGAAATTCGTAGTCGACTAACACTTATGGGATTTTGTCGACTAATTGATTAGTTGATTTAATCAAAAGATCTGTAAAACTGTACAAAGAATCCTGCAAAAGCACCACTTAAAATCTTGTGTTTACCAGATTTACTTGGAAATAAGTCATTCAGAGTGAAGGTCGTTTTGGTCTTTGTCAAAGAACACGAAGTAGTCGACTACGAGGGGGAAGCCCTGGTTATCACTCGCATATTATAAAGTTCCTCTTCGAGCACCTTCATCTACATTTATCATTCTGCAGGAATATTTAATTATGACAGTGTGAGCACTGACGGAGGGAGAGACTGACCAGCTGCACAGCGCTCCCTCCCTCCCTCCATAACTGCACCATTATCTGTGAAGCTGCAGCGCTGCTCTCCCACTCACCTGCTCCTCGGAGGGCACTTGTCCTGTGACCAGCAGCCAGAAGAGGCCCTCAGGCAGCGGTTCCTCGCCTCCTGGAGCTTTAGGCAGCAACTCCTGACACTCTGGGATGCTGTAGCCTCGGAAGCGGATGCCCTGTGTATCAATGGAGAGAGAAAGAGAATACATGTTCAAGTTATCTCGAAAAGCTCTGGCTCTACAGAGGAATTTGGATGATTCAATATCTCATTCCCATGTGACCACATGCTGCTCTGCCACTGGAAGCTCTGGGCTTCAGTGAGAAAGGATAAATGCCTGCAGAGTGTGTTCAGACGATAAAACCACCGTTGTGCTTTGTGCCACACTGACCTCATCAGGATCCAGCACGGAGGTCTCGTACACCAGACCCTTCATCCCCCTCATACCGCCATAGACCTGTGGATGAAAACACGAGCATACAGAGCGTGAGCACAAAATGTTTGAAGTTCAAACAGTTATGCAACAGTTTTTTTTTTTTTATTAAATTAAATTTCCAATGTCTGAGTATTCTTAAGAATTACAAATGAATTGCTCTTTGAAAGGATGTACTTGTATTATTATGCTATTATATTGTCTTTATTTCAGTGGCATAAAATGTCTTAAAATGACAATAATATCGTAATATATAATAATTTATTTTGTTTATTTACACCAAGAGATCTTGTGGGAGCTGAATTCTTACTTTTTGTTGTTTAGTAATAAAAATCTAAGCAATTAGCCAGAGGTCAGCGGTTTAGTGACGTGATAAAACGAAGAGGATGACGCAGTTGTTGCACTGGTGTGTGCGTTTTTAAGCGTGTATGGGGGCAGTGTGAGTCGGCAGTGTACAGTAAAGGTTTGAGTGACTCAGCTAAACGTCTCTGTGCAGCTTCATATTGTGACCTCTGAGGGAGATGACCGCACAGTGATACCTGACACAGTAAATAAAGCAGCGCAGGCCGACACAGATTAGGTGCAACGTCTAATCCACATCATGCCCAACGGCCTACATGCTGCTTCCTACATGAACATAGTGGAGCAGAAGAATCTTGGCTTTATGGTTTTTATGAGAGATGCAGGGAAAAATGACTGGATCCCATATTAGAAAACAAAAGAAAAGAAAAATCCTCATTCCTGCATTTTACTTGCATCATAATGCCTCCTGCACTATTTTATTTCGTTATGTCTTTAAGTATACTGTTGGAGTAGCTGGGACTAAGTAGCTCTCTGTTTGAGAGAGATACTTATTTTTACAAACATGAAATAGTGGTATCGAGCCATCTATCTCATTTTATTCTGTCTCAGGAGTTGCTCACCATGTCAACAGAAATCTGTCCTATGTTGGTTTTGCCATATTGTTGTTTAAAGTTCTTGATCCTGGTCTGTTCTTTGGGGACGAGGTCTGCCAGGACATCCTTCAGATTCTGTAAAAAAGAAACAATTAATTAAACATCTACTCTTAAAATAAAAAACACATTCCTCCAATGTGAACAGGGGTTAAAGAAACTTTTTGTAGACAATGTAGACTTTGAAAAAATTATTGATCTGCAGCTCCACAAAGGTTAACTTGTTCTATAAATACAACAGTGGAAACCAGCGGCTTTATCAGACGCTACTGACACGACAGAATCACTGAACACGGTGCACTTACTGTTGTTGATGCGCTGGCATTTCTGGCAGCCAGAAGGAAGGTGGCATTCTGTGGAACAAAGAAATAATACAATTTTGAGTAAATGGCACAAACCATAAAACTCTTTAAGTGCAATATCAACGTCTATCAAACTGTGCAATATCAATATTTCATACATTTCACAATAAAGTGAATCCAACTGTTCAGTCTGTTTCTGTTCATTATATTTTGCTTCCATGATTTACTTATTTTATTTATTATATCTCGCTTTTGCCGCTTTACACCATCCCATTCGATGCAGTAAAACATAGCAAATGTCGCACCTGTCTGACTAGAGAAAGATAATCTTATCTTAATAAAAAAATGTTGAGGCCACAGCAACATGTCAAGGCTAATAAAGCTCCTTCCTGGTGAACTGAGAAGACCTTGTAGCAGGTCAAATATGTTGGACTTTCAGTTTGCAGGTGATAACACAAAAACATTATTCATCATTACTACATCTATGAACTGTATGATGACAGACTTTAAATCAATCGTCCTTCAGTAGAAGAAACATCTACAGACCAAAACATTTTCTAAGTTGTCAAATTGTTATTTCTGAATATTTTACCCTGCACTGCAGTATAGTCTTGGTGTTAAAACATTTAATCAAGGGTCTAAATTATTAATCCTTCCTTTCTTATATTACATGAACTTTATTTCTCCTCTCTGCATAGCCTCAATACCTCTAGGCATCCTTTCTAAAAGCGCATCAAGTGTTTAAGCTGAACTTCATTGACATTAAAGGAGATGAGGGCGCTGTGAGGATCAAACAGCTGCAACAAGTAACTAATGGAGGGCGACTGACATTCCTCTCATAAATCAGGGAGGATTACGAGAGCTAGGTGGATTTCTGGTCTTGCCAGTTTGTTGTGGTGTATGATCTCAAACCAGTTTGATTTTATGCAAACTGTCATTTGTTAAGACAACCTGTGCCGCCGGTGTCACAGCGCTAAATTCAGTTTTTACAGAACGAACAAGTTATTCAGCGTGAATTGCTTTGATTCATTAAGCCTCTGATTCCTGTGCATTTTTTTTGCGATGTTATCCGTTCCCATTTTTTACTTTTATATGAAACTTTTTATTTTGCTGCCCATCTGGACCTGGACTCCCTGACAAGAGATATCGTCAATATCAAAAGGAACTTCGTGGTTAAATAAAAAAAATATTTTTTTCACAAGCTAATTTTAGCATGATAATGATAATTCTGGAAATATACAAGTGATTTTCAAGCATTAATGAAAGTTGTTCGGTATTTGCCAATATGACCTTTGTGATCCACAGTTTCTCCTCCTCTCCTCATTCAAAGCAGTAAAAACAGTGAATGAAGCAGTTTGAGGTTAAACAGCAGAGTTTCTCCTGCACGTTGTTCGGCTGCCGCTAACGTTTGCTCAGCTTGTTTCTCTGAGAACTTCAGATCCAGACGTCCGAGGACTAAAATCCTTCATCCGCTTCAAATATAGAGTTAAAAAGCACTAAAAAAAGTGTCTTAAAACTGGATAAAAAGTCAGTTTATGAAGCTTCTGGCAGACAAACACAAGCTGACGCTGCTCAAAGGGGAGACAACGCCATGACAGGAGAGAGGAAACGTTGCCTTCAGGGACACTACACATTTCTCTGGACACAACTCTACATATAGAACACAGGGAGTGTTCTTAGAATTTTTTATGTATAATATACATTATACCTGTAAGCCTTGGACTGCCGCTGTGTTTGGGACAAGAGGGATGTACGAGAGATTAAGAACGTACTGGCCCTGGTTATGGAAGTGTTTGGAGGCTCGTAATCTTGTTGGAAGATCAGAGCCTGTTGCTGATCACCACTGACCCAGGGCTCCTGTCAGCTAATCAAATGCATCAATGAGAGAGGGAGGAGTCCGGGGGACAGCTGGCTCTGCTCCCAATCTGATCCCCGACCCGTAACCACAACTAGTGAACAGATAAAAGGCCGCCAAAGGCTCACCGAAAAACAAAAGGTAGTATCTTGCGTGACCGCATACCCGACACAGCTGAGAGATTATGTAACAGCTCAGTGTCTTAAATATAGAGTGGAAGTTTCTCTCCCAACGTCCAGTCTGGGAGAAGGTGAGAGCAACTACACTGCACAGAAGGGTTGTAGCAGCTGAAGAAACGTGAAAAAATGTGTTTCAGTGAATAACAAATGTCTTAGGTCAACAAAACTAAAAATACAAGCTGGAGGAAGAAACTTTATTTATGGCCAACACACATTATATACATTCTGTGTCTTTTTAGTGACACCTTAGCGGCCATATGTAAGAAAATGTATTCTAAAAAAAACTGAGAAAATCATTTCAAACATAGATACATGGTATTAAGCTTGTTGAGCTAATCAAGTTAATTTCCACACCTTTCTTTTCTGCACTTTAAGAACTAATTTTGGCATTTCAACAAAAAGAAAAACTAGAGAAACATGCAAATCAACTTTAATTTCTACCTTACAGGGTAGAAAGGCCTGCAACTAACAATTATTTTGATCATCTATTAATCTGATGATTATCTTCTGGATTTATTGTTTGGACTATAAAATGGCAAAAAAAGTGAGAAATGTCCATCCATGTTTGAAATGTACATAAACAATCACAATCATTTTTTTGCCCCCTTGATTGTGTTTTATGGGACAAAAAAACACTTTTTATTTGGGGGAAATTTCACCCTTTGCCCTAGATTATTTCTGACACGGCCAAATGTACACTGTCCTTGTGCTCAATTTGTGAATCACATGACTTTCAGTCACAGTTCAGATACAAAAAACACCTTATGGGTAAAGAAAAAAAGAAAAACGGCTCACTAATAAAACTCCTAAGCAAAGATGACAAATGATAAGAGAAAGGGTGAGTGCAGCAAAGGTTATATCTACATATTCCTAATTACAAGACTGATAACGGGGACACTCAGTCTGTACATAGTTCAATGAAGGAAACCATTTTGTCCCTGATTATTAGCTGAAGCGGAGGAACATCCAGTGAGATACTAGAACTGATTCAGGAGTGGATGACCTGAGTTGATATGAGGGTCATTCAGTGTCAGTTGTTTAGGCTGAGAGGTCAGTGGAGGAACACATCAGATTACAGTCACTGAAGGTCACAGTCAGCAGCGAAGGAAACCTTTATCTTTGATTGTAAATGTTTCAGCAAACTAAGCAGGGCTGCAATTAACATTATCAGTATCAAATAATGTGCAGATTATTTTTTAGATTAATGGTTTGGTGTATACAATGTAAGAAAATAGTGAAAAATGTCCATCCCAGTTTCTCAAAGTCCAAGGTGAAGTCTTTAAATGTCTTGTTTTGTCCAAAACCCAAAGATATTCACTCTATTATGACATAAAACAGAAAAGCAGCACATCTCCATATTTGAGAGGCTGAAAACAGCATTTAAAAGACATTTTTTAATAATCCATTATAAAACCAGTTGACTAATAGACCAATTAGTTAACTACTAGTAGCACCTCTAACACTAAGCCCTCAGGTAGTATAATTAATGAAATGCCTCAAACAACAAAACATCAATAAACTTCAGCTATTTGAAAATGCTTCACAATTTATTTTTAAATATCCTCCCAGTCTGTTTTAAGAGTGGATTTTAAAACATTCTCCAGAATATATCGGACCTCCTAGGGGCCTGAATGCAACCTGAGATCATCTGGTTGGTCATTTCTGGCCAGTCGGTCAAACCCTAAAACAAAAGGTGACAGGTGACAGGTGACCTCTCTGTTCGGCAGTGGAATGACCTGCTGCAGGAGATCAGGCCAGCAAACAGTGTGCTCTTTAAAAGGCACTTTAAAAAAAACGTCAGACTTGCATTTTTTATTTTTCTGTTTTATTATCTTTTATCCGAATATTTTATAAACAGTTATCTTATTGTCCTTTTCATTTATTTATATAAAGAACTTTGTAACTTGCTTTTAAATGCACTTTATAAATAAAAGGTATTATTACTCTGTTATCTATTAAATCCATTTTCTAATCACATGATTAAATGATTAAATCTTCCACATTTTAAACCGGTGTTAGCTGTATTGATCGACACTAAATCACCCGTTTCCACACAATATATTTGGATGTTAAATAATTGGCTGAAATCCTAACTTGAAGGTCAACGGGGGTTGCTGAAGAAACACAAAGTTGAAGCAGAGTTCTAAAGCAATCACAGGGTCAGTAAATGATCAATAATAGTTATTATTTAGTTATAACAGAGAACAGGCCAAGTCGGAGCAAGTTAACGCGGTACGGTTAAAGAAACATGTCCAGCCAGGCGGTGACGACAGCAGGCCAGCACCGGGAGCAACGGCTCTCATGCTAACGGTAGCTAAAGAGACACAAGTTCACACACTCACTGTAGTAATATCTTCTTTATATAAAAACAATAACACATTACGGCTGCTCTTACAATGTTTTGGAACGCATTAGCCATGCTTTTTTGTCAACAGCATTTCACAATGTGGTTGACAGGGCTAAGCTAACTGTTAGCTAGCATCGTTAGCATGCTAACCGAACGTTAGCTTCGTTTCACAACTTTGACTTCTTAAGTCATCCGGACCGTTTTAAGTTAGCTTACCTTTGAATTGAGGAGTTTAGGCGCTAACCTGCTGACCGTCAGAAACGACATTGTGTCTGTGTACAAGTGTTATTTCCACTTATTCTTTAAACTAGAAGGAAGGAAGCCGCTGCCGGTGCACCGCGGAGCTCGTTGAAGGTGCCCCTCCAGAATGCAGAAGGTTGAAGAGGGATTCAGGCCCGTGAGTAGCAGCGTTGTTGATTGGACGATGGGATGGATCAGCGCAATAGCGTCGAGGGATTTGATTGGCTGGAAGGCTGTTGGGTGTACGCTGATTGGATAGAGGCTCTCCCTTCTGTCTGTGACGACAGCTGTAGATCAGGGTCTGTTCAAGAACGAGTTTAAAATACCTACAGGTCCTTTCTTGTCAAAATCAAAAAAAATTCTAACTTAAACTTTGCCCTTTTTCCCCCCCCCCCCCCTCTGTCTCTATCGATCATCTGTTCTGGAAATGTAATCATACCCGTAAACTGTGGCAAGATATGTTTATATTTTTCCTGGAAAATATAATCTGTAATTTTGAACTCTTAGTGGAATTTTTTTTGTTTTAAGGTACAACCAAAGATGTTCTAAAAGGTCTATGGTACAACACCTTGTATGAGAATGAGTATTTTCTAATCAGTCTCATCATCATTTCTTTAAGTTTTACATTCATAAATGTACATTTAAACCTTAAAACCACACCATTAAGGTTTAACTCTAGCAAATTTACATTTATGAATGTAAAATTTATAGAAATTATTATGAGACAAATTAGAAAATACTCAGTGTGTGTTTTTAAGGAAGAAAGCAAGATGCAAGATTGCGCTCCAAATTAAAACGTTTTACTTAAGTTACTTTATATTTATTTTTAATGTTTTTATTTATATACATTTGTCTTGTAGTATTCTTAATTTGATGCCCTTCATATGTATTTGTATGACTCATATCTATTCTGTAAGTGCTGCTAAAGATATATAGTTATATATTGAGACAATAACTTCAGCAAAAGAAACTTTCAAAACTGTGAGACTGTGCTCCCAATTTAATATTTTAATATTTACATAATCTATTATGTTTTATTGGAAATACTGTTTTTGCAGTTATTCTGGTAATAATAACAGATCTATAAGCGCTCTGTTCCAAAGAGATATAACTACTTTACTTTACGTGATTCCATATTGGAATCAATGTGTGGCTGATATAGTTTGGAATAAGTTTTGGGTTCTTATTGATACTTAATCACCAATTAAGTTAAGGACATTTATTTGAAACATATTCATAAATAAGATCAAAACAAAGATCTCAGCTGTTGATGTGAATTGTACTTTCTGTTATGGATGTCCAGCCAACATGATTAGTGAAGGAACCAAACTAGATTATTATTTTTTTTGCTGTAAAACAAGAACTTTATTGTCAAGGAATGTTGGAATAAAAGGAGTAGCCGCTTAGAGTCAGGGCATTCGTTTC
Organism: Bovichtus diacanthus; assembly: GCA_943590825.1. Taxonomy (NCBI): domain Eukaryota; kingdom Metazoa; phylum Chordata; class Actinopteri; order Perciformes; family Bovichtidae; genus Bovichtus; species Bovichtus diacanthus. The sequence continues at coordinate 6,504,768 of CALSBV010010214.1, forward strand.
AAACCAACTTCATGCAGTTTACCAGTTTAGTTCATAGTTTGATGGTCAAGCCCGCTGTCCACTGCCTCTCTGGACTGTAAAGTCAGTTTGTGCAAAGAGATAATTTAATCCTGCAATACACAGGAATAAATGTTTAAAATGCCAAATGTACCAAAACAGAACAGACTGTACTTAACACAGTAAATAGAGAAAGACCTGCACGGACGTCTTTGAATCAGAGCTTGTGGTGTAAATAGTCCCTGTTGCATACTCATTCGTAATCATATGATGCAAGAAATGCTAATAAAGCCAGTGGATAAAGACCACAAAATAGCACATTTAGAATGATCCATGATGCTTCATTTAACTTTATTTAAGCCGGGAACACATTGTGCAAAAGACCTAAAATAATTGATTTTATAACAGCGTCTCAAAATGTAACCCATGTGAGTGCAGGAGGAAGAGAACAGCGGTGATAAAATAATCTGTATTTTATGTATTTGTGTGTGTGTATGTTTGGCTGAAAGGTTATTTTAAAGTACTCCACATTTATTCAAGTGGAGTGTTTTATATGTTCTCATTTGTTTAATGTTTTACTGTAAAGCACATTGAGTTTACCTGTTTAAGAAATGTGCATTAGAATAGCATATTATTTTACAGTTTAGGATTAAAATATCAGAGCTGTACAAAATGTTTTGTTTTGTGTGACTGAATCTGTAGTCGTCTAATGAACATCATATCGAGTGTTTTAAAAAAACTCAGGGTGAAGTTTCTATTATAGAAACTCATTTTCTTTTGGTGCAAGGAAGAAATTAATTAAGTGATGCTTTTATCAGCAATTATTGTTCTATATATGCATGCAAGTTCATCTTCTTTGAAAATGTTAGACTCAGTGTAACATGCTGCATTACGTTACATTATTATTATTTGTTATGTAATTATGTGGGTTTCTGCACATATCCTTGCAGTTTGTATGAGAAAGTTACTTTGTCTTTCTTATACTGGAGCTTTTTTCTTTTTAAGGCCAAATTGCACAAACTGCCTCTTCATTCATGTTTTCTACCTACTCCTAAAACTATCAGTAGCTGCAAACATATTCTGTACGTCACACCTCGAACCTGCACTGTCTTTGGACAAAGTGCTTTTAAAGTTGTTCTACCCTCATCCTGGTGTGAGCTGCACTTTTAACTCAATTATTTTACAAGCATGGAAGATTTTAAAAACAGGATTATTTGACCACTGAACGTCCTGATACTGAACTCTTATTCACAGTTTGATGTCATTTGCTGTTTGTTTTAAGTCTGTAGCTTGTTTCTTTAATGTGGTTTGTTTTTTATTTTTATGCTGCTGTCTTTGCCAGGACTCCCTTGTGGAAAAGATTCTGAACTTTAATGGGAATATTCCTGGTAAAATAAAGAAAAAAGGAGTTTTTCAGTCTTGGAATTATGTGAATATTCCTTGTAAAATAAAGGTAAAATAAATCAATAAATAAGGAGTTTTTAAATATTGGGAATATGGTAATATTTCTGGTTAAATGAATATAACATAAATAAATAAATTAAGAGTTTTTAAGTCTTGGGAATATGGGACAATTCCTGGTAAAATAAATCAATAAATACAGAGTTTTTAAATCTTCCAATGTGTTCCCGGCTGTTGGCAGATTTTGCACTTTTAACCCTGATGGGTGAGATTTAGATCTGCAAAACACAGAAAATGCAGTGTAAACTAATCCACATCATGCAGCCATTACGACATGCATGTTTTAAAATCTTTGTAAACCTTTGGCAAAATCCGTAGCCTTCTCAAGAAGTAGATTTTGTAAACAAACAGGGCCGGAAACATACAGTTAACAGCAGAAATAATCGTGTGCAACAAGGTAAACAGTACAGTTCTTCCAGAAGTTGTAGGATGTGTTTGGTCCCCGCTCCCGTGCTCTTGTGCCAGCTAATACGACCCAAGGTAATGCATAAAATGGCGTACAGTCCAAAGATAGTCCTTCCTCGGGGCTCAGTCATCTTCCTCGTCTTTGTCTTCTACGGGGTCCAGGAGGATGCTGTGCTTCAGGCAGGTTTGGAGGTAGTTCACCACCGTCCGCTGGAAGTGCTGGATGCTGCGCGGCTCTGTCAGGACGTGGCCCTCGTCCGGGTACAGCTGCAGCGAGTAGTTGGCCTCCACCCTCACCAGCCTGCTCAGGAGCTCAGCGCTGTGCTGGAAGTGAACCCTCGCTTTGGAGTAAACACACACAGACGTTAGCATTAGAGGTGCGAAAATAAACATAAGCATTGAAAGCATATTTCCTGTCACGAACGCCACGATTTTGCCTTTTTGGAGACAAATCTGTTCCAGCAGCTGGACTTACAAAGGTACAGTTTGCTCTTACAGGATTCATACAGCTTAAAGCAAGTTAGATTTAAGACTTTTCAAGATGTTTTTAATGAAACTCTAATGAAATTTTACACATTTGAAGAAAAAAAACACATTAATTACTTGGGGTTAGGGACAATTTCGCCCAAATGTTTATTGTAACATAAAACATGTTTTGTTTTTTTTTTGGTCCAGTGAATAACTTAGATGATCTACTTCAAATGTTGAAAAAGACACAAGATGGAAAATCCTAACCGCAAACAAAATCTTAGTTTTGTTGGTTTTCTGATGTGCGTGACGTTAAAAGTGAGAAGCATTGGGTAAATAATAAATTTAAAAAAAAACAGATGTTTTAATAGTAGGAGATTTTATATTGCAATGTCAGAAAAAAAATGATCCAAAAAATTATAACTTGTATTTTTAAGACTTTTGAAAGACTGATTTAAGACATTTTAATAACACTCAAAGCATAATTTTTTTACATTAATTAATTTAATGCATTTTAAGACTTTTTAAGGATCCAGGATTATACTAAGGAGCTGGAAAAACAAATGCTTGTTACGAGAGTAGAAATTCAATGAAATGTTGGGCAGCTTCCTCAGATCATCGTATTCATTTATGCAATAGAAAGCCTTGATGTTTATATATAATGTCATGTGGGGTGCTGTGTGTAAAAAGCATCTAAAGAACATTGAACACAATCTCACCATCTGCAGTTCCATGCAGAATAAGGAAATTCTCATCTTTCAGCTTGTTAACCTCCTCCAGCAAAGAGGCAGTCTGAAAGATAAACCGTCACAATAAGAGCGCTTTATTAGGGACACAACAGCCCTTCATGAAACGTAAAGTGTTCACTTTCAGACTGCAGTGGTTTTGGTTATTAAACCTGCAGATGACGATACATCCACAGCCTCACCGAGTAAGCGTGCTCCTCCTTCGCTGGAAGGCCAAGATACCTCTCAGAGAATGCAGCACCTGGAGAAAAAGAAGTCCTTCAAATACATGAACTGTGTCTCTGTTTGCTCACAATTGCCATGGTCTCCGTGTTTGAATAGTTAGTGACATGATCTTAACTCACTGTAAAGCCTGAAGTCAGTTATCGGTGCCACAGCGGCCGTGCACTGAAAGAGCTTTTCTGTCGCAGCTAACATCTTGAGAGTTAAATAACCGCCAAACGCCTGCAGGGAGGAACAGAAACGTGCTAAAACACATTGTTCCCAGGGTCATATACACTCTTGGTATAAACTAACATTGTAAGAGATTGGTAAGGCCGATCTTTACATTTCAAACTAGAAAATAATAAAAGGGAGTTGGACGTTTCAAAAGCAGTTTGAATGGTAAAAATGCGTTCAGCCGCTGTGGATGTAAAAACGTCTAAAGTCAAGAAAAGGTTTCAAGGAGTTAAACATCAGAAGGCTGTTAAACTTCAACATATTGACCCAGTTACATAACACATAGGTAGCAAAGTACCGCGCCTTACATTTCAATAGCCACATTCAGCTCAGATAGAGATCGCAAAACTATGTAATGTTGGTGTTAGCTTCTTGTCTGTTATCATGTTGCATTCTGCACACCTTTCAATCCTGCATGTTAGGCTGGATGTATATATTTTTATCCTCTTGGCTCTTTAATGATGTTTTTTTATTGTATTTTAAAGGTTTTGTTTCTTTTGCACTTTGTCTCGAGGCTTTTGATGTTTTATGTAAAGCCTTGTTGCTGAATACAAAGTCTCCTTCAGGTGTCACATTGAGAGGATATTGTGCTGCTAAAGCTTATAGGAATATTGAGCTTCTGAATGTTGAAACCTTTCCGTAGAGGATCATCCGGCGATCATCAATGTAAGGCAGCTTCATCAGCAGCCTGTGGAAATATCATAAAATCCTGTTAGTTTACTATTTCACATGTACTCTTCTCATCGTACAGCTTTATGTTGTTGCATAACTTCACTGACTCAACAACTCCCAGATAATCTTTGACTCTGATTGAGCCGAGCTTGCGCGGATCTACAGCGGCGGTCTTCTGTCCGCGGCCCACCCCGCTCCTGCCATCCACCCAGGCCAGGGCCACGTTGTGTGTGCCGGAGAGAACCTGAGGCCAGTCCAGGGCAAATTCCTCCGTCGCCGACTGGCGGCCCGGCACGCCATCCCTGAGCGACAAGACAAACAGGATGAGCGAGGAGAGCGACAGGTGCCGGGGCGGGGGTCATTGCACAACAGGAGACTCACACAATGATGAGCAGAGGGTGCAGGTTGGCCTCATACCCCTGAGGCAGAGAGAGCTTCAGGTGCAGATCTGAGGAGAGCAAACACAGTCAGCTGTCCATGCACATGTCAGGATTCCTGCTACGTTTAGATTCTCTGTCGGAAAAACATCTGAAGCACATTTAAATGATCTTAAAAAAAAAGGAAACCCTTGTGCCTCACAAAAAGTGGCTCTGGAAAAATGTCTGTGTCAAAAAACTGCCGGAAAGTTATATATTAATATATTTTTCCAACTTCAGTCCTAATCATAACTACCAAATATATATTTGTTTATATCTATATTTATAGTTTGTTTTCATAATGCCACTTTTTTTATGGAGAAAAGAACAACAGCAACGCAACAATTTAGTTATTTTCTGTATATTAAATGCTAGGAAATGTTCTTTTATCAGTGTCAGTTTAAAACATTTTCTTTTCAACTTGTTACCTTGGAGGACAAACATGTCCCTTCCTAAATCTTCTATAAAAATATTATATAATTATTATTATTATTATTCCGGAAAAAGTTTGGATGTCAAAATACTTAATTTTCACGGAAAAAGGTTTAAGTAAAAAAAAAAACTTAATTTTCATGAAAAAAGCTTTGATATGAAAAAAACTTAAATTTTCATGAAAAAAGCTGAGATGAGAAAAAATACTATTTTTTTTAATGAAAAAAGCTTGCATGTGAAGAAATACTAAATTGTTTTAATGAAAAAAGCTTGTATGTGAAAATATTAAATATTTTAATGAAAAAAACTTGGATGTGAAAAAAAACTTAATTTTCTTGAAAAAAGCTTGAATGTGAACAAATACAACATTTTCATGAAAAAGAATGTATTTAAAAAAAAATACATTCTTCTTCATGTGAAAATATTAAATATTTTAATGAAAAAAACTTGGATGTGAAAAAAAACCTTAATTTTCACAGAAAAAAGATTTATTTAAAAAAAAAAAAAAACTTAATTTTCATGAAAAAAGCTTTAAGTAAAAAAAACTTAATTGTCATGAAAAAAACCTTAATTTTCATAAGTAAGTTCTCTGTGGGCTCTGTTCGGTCGGACATAAACTCAGTAATAAATGTAGTCTATATCAGCTTTACCGTTTAGATCGCATATGAATGAAATGCTTGTAGAATCAATAGTTGTATTTGTATTGTTGATTTAATGTGTGAACGAGCGATGTAGAGAAGGTCACATAAAACTCAATATTAGTCATTTGTAATATACTGTTGGAGTGGTAGGTGGTCCGTGAGGGTTTTTTTTATTGGTCTGAAAAAGTTTGAGAACCCCTGGAATAGAGGAATTAGTTGGTACTTATTCGTCCCCTCCAGGCTGAGATACTTGAAGCGTAATACACTCTGACTGCTTGAGAAAGGTGCTAAAGGTGCTTGTGTAGTAAATACCATTTTAAATAGCAGACAATGTTTTTCTTAGTACCGTGGTTTTCAGCCGGGAGCGTCCTGAACAGAGTCTCAGGGAGCCTCTTGTCCTCCAGAGCTTCAGAGAGAGGGCTGTTGTCCTCCAACACCACGTATCCTGCAGGACATAAAACACTGTATTTATAACCCCACAGAAAAAAACATCCTCTTCACATTCACTCCATGCAGAAGTTTAATAATGACGTTTACTTGGATCTGCGTCAGATCAAAAAGCTTGAAAATGGAAACTACACCTAAAGTTATACATCATGCACATAATCACCTATAAAGCTTTCATTTGAGTTTAGATATATTGTACATATTTCTTTGATACAGCTTAATTTTAATATAACAATTTTGTACATATTTAATAGTGTATTTTCAAATTATTTTGTAATTTTCTTCGATACAGTTTAATTTTAATATTGATATATTGTACATATTTTTATAGAATTTTTTATATTTTTATTGGAATTTTCCTTTATATAGCTTTTGTTTTAATTCAGAAATATTGTACATATTGTTATAGAATTTTTTCATATTTTGATTGTAATTTTCTTTTCTTCTATTCTATATTTACATTTCTTGATTTTTCTACTTGCTTTTATTTATTTATTACTATGTTTATGTGATGTAAAAATACTCCAAAGCAAATTCCCTGTATGTGAAAACCTCCTGATTATGATTCTGAAAACACACCTTTTAATTAAGATTTTCTTTACAAATCTGTGTGTCAGGAACTATAATATATATATATATATATATATATATATATATATTTGTATATATATATATTTGTATATAGATATAGAGAGAAATATATTAAAGGATTACTTCACCCTCAAAATGATAATAATAATAATAATAAAATAATAATAAAATCATACAACCTTAAACATAATGAAATAAGTGATTAATAAAATAACAATAAAATAGGTTAATTTTGGGGGTGAAGTATTCTTTAAATCTAGAACATAAATCAGTTTGAGGCCAAATCCTCATAATCTCCATACAAACAGCTATCCCGTATATATATTCTATTTTATATGTATACATTTTTATAATTCCTGCCTTTTACTTGCACCATTACGTGTCTTGCATTATTTTATTTTATTTTTAAATTAAGACAGAGGGCAGTGTGAACACTCTCTGCTGTGCACGAATACAGCGCCCTCTGCAGGCTGTAGCAGGAAACTGCAGACAAGCCTGCACGTGTGTGCGTGCATGTGTGTGTGTGTGTGTGTGTGTGTGTGTGTGTGTGTGTGTGTGTGT
>CALSBV010010214.1:6516795-6530345 GCA_943590825.1 Bovichtus diacanthus
ATTTTGTGTCTCTTTGTGGTCATTTTCTGTCTTTTTGTGGTCATTTTCTGTCTCTTTGTGGTCGTTTTGTATCTCTTTGTGGTCATTTTGTGTCTCTTTGAAGTCATTTTGTATCTCTTTGTAGTCATTTTGTGTCTCTTTGTGGTAATTTTCTGTCTTTTTGTTGTCATTTTCTGTCTTTTTGTTGTCATTTTCTGTCTCTTTGTGTCTCTTTGTGGTCATTTTGCAGGTGAAGTCCAGGGCGGCCCCTGACACGTTGGGCCCTTGGGCTTGTGCCTGCTCAGTAAACCATCCATTATTAATCATTAAATATAAAAATAATGAAACTGTGAGGATTTACAGAAAGGGAAAGAGCAATAAAATACTGCAGTACATCACTGAAAATTCCTCTCATGTAGCAAATGACCTTAAATATTAATCCAGCCGGTAGACGTTCGAGAGTTTAAGGAAATCAATCCTAACTCCCAACACAGCGTAGAAGAAGCACAAATTCTATTAAAGCTGGTTATTGCAGCAGAGGCCTTTTGTGGATTACTAATGTGGAGCGAGTGATGACCGCTCACCTCTGAGCACGCTCCGGTGGTGGCCTCGCACACGCAGAGCACTGATTGGTTCTGGGCACGGTTCAGCCAACGCACCGCCAGGCGGGTGCTGCTGATCCACGTCACCATGGAGATGTAGCTGTCTCTGAAGAGGCGAAGCAGAAAATGATAACACGGGGAAAGTGATTGGAAAGTGGTGCAAAGGGATGGAAAACAAGAAGCAGTGGAGGGGAGAGGAATTACTCTGACAGGAGGTGTCTAAAGTCTTTAAAGGGAGAGTTCAACTGCTTTTATGTGGATCAGTGTTGATGGTAAATGTAGTTGATTTAGGCAATAAATTCTGAGTTATATTGACCGAGGTAAAATCTCCCTTGTTTTTGGTTTGTTAGTCTGTCTGTCAGCAGAATAACTACCAGTCCGATTTTCATGAAACTTGGTGGAAGGCTGTAGTATGGAGCGAGGAAGAACCCAGATCATTTTGAAGCGGATCCAAATCACGGTGCGGACACATGCATTACGTTTCACCATTTGTGCTGCATTCATGTGGTGTTGGAATAATGAGTTCCCAACTGGGATAATTCACCTAAAAAGCCTCAAGTCGGAACAACAATTCTAAAAACAGCATCAACGTGTTGTTTGAACTCTCTGTGTAAAATACAACACAACAACTTCTTTGTAGCGTCCATGCTGGGGCCATCCGAGGAGCACCTGAATGCACCATTGGCTTTGGTGGAGGTCTGCGCTCTCCGGTCTAGTTCTCCCTGCATCAGTTGCTCTAGATGTTGTTCTCTTTGCTTGTACTGCAAAGCTGGAATCCGAAAATATGAGGTCAGAGGATATCGTGGACAAGGATAGGGGGCAATGCATCCTGGTACATGTAGGCTTAGAGAAGGAGAACGTAGCTTTCTTTGTCAAAACACGCATTGAGTCATTTATTTCTACAATTACCCTCAACACTGAGTCGACATCCACATAAAAAGGTGGCACATTTTTACCTTGAAGGTTAATTGTGTTTTACATTCACACAGATACCGACCTGGTCCTGAGGGAGTCCGGAGGCATCATCTCCAGAGTGTGAGCGGGACCGTACAGATTCACCACAAACAGACTGACTGATGGGATACTGGAGCCGGCCTGAGAGTGCAGCGAGAAGAAAGAAATCAACAAATAAACTCGGAAAAAAAGTGGTAAATATCTTTGTCCACCGGTCTCGCAACTATTTGATGAACTGCTATGACATTTGGTGCAGATACTATACCTGTGATCCCCCTCAGGTCAAAGTTTATCAAACACTTTATGACAGAACACCTTCCCATCAGCCTCAGCTGGACTTATCCCAACTTAGCAAATGTTGGGACGCTAACATGCTAAATGAATATACCTTGGGGTAGGGGAAGAGCACGTTGGAGGGGTAGAGACCGCCTAAGAAGCGAGGGATTTCCATCACGGGGGTGGCCGAGTTGTTGATGGTGAGGTACGCCAGCCGCGCCCCGTCCATCGACCACCAGTGGGCCACATACGTGAGGAGCACTTCCTCTGTTTTAAAAGACAGTGTCATCAGACTCAGAACATACACCTGCCGATTATTTTGAAAAAAACCTCCCACCTTCATAAGTCCAGTCAGAGAGCCCGTTCAGCACGTTCTGCTCCAGGTCGCCGTCTGTGAGGCGCAGGGCTTTGCTGCTCACGCTCGGCTTGTAGTACAGATCTCCATCAAACACGTAGGCCTGGCATGAGCGGCGCGGACAGAGAGAGCCAATCCATTATCAAACACAGCCTGGCTGAAGGCCAAAAGTGAGCAAATCATCGGCAAGCAGCACACACGAGTGAGAGCCAATACATCCTTACTCGCCAGTTAATATGCTGCAGACGAGCAGCACGAGCCAGGGAAGGTGCATGAATTATAATGTGAGTGTAAAACAGCCTCATTACAGCAGCACAGTCTCTGCAGTGACCTCTGAGAGAGTTCATCTCACTATGACAGAGACATGAGAGCAGTGATGTTATCATAATGACAATAACGTTGAATTTATTATAATGGATTGTAAATGTTGAGGAAATCTTCTTATCATCATATAACAGACAGCACATTGGGTGTCATGCAGGGAGCGATGTACAAACAAAAGTCCTCATATTTCTCGGATTCATCGAGTTTTCTTATTGCTGCTCTTTTCTTAGGTAAGAGAACATTTCACGTCAATTGTTTGTCCGACGGAAGGAAATAGGTTTTCAATTTGAGGAGCAAAAAAAATCACTAATATCATATAATGAAATTGAGATTATTATATGTTTCAGATGAATTATAATGATTGGATTATTTAAGAAATCCTATCGGCCCGTAGGATCCCAGTTAAGACTGACTTACTGGTACTGACGCTCTCACAACATGTTAACTTTGTTTAAGTATATTTAACATTACCTTGGTTTACATTACTGCTGCTGCAGTTAAGACTATACAAACCCTTGAATGTCTGACAAACTGCTCCTAAATGCTTTTTGAATTTCCTGTTAATTTGTTGAACTTTCTCACACAGTTTCAGTGCCAGAGTACCGTCACACGGCACAACGGTGCTCTTATATAGTGTTTAGGCGTTAGCTACGCTAATAACAGACAGTTTATGAGTGGATTCATCATTCAGCACAGGAGGAAGAGCAGAGGTGGATGGTTAAGAACATCTGGAGTTCACTTAATTTGTCTCTTAACAGAAAATATGAGAGAAATTTCAGGGAAAGTTGCTGCATGATGATCAGGTAAAAGAGTTTTACCAGCTGGCTCCCCTGAGGCCCCCAGGAGGCGTACTGCAGCGCTGCCTTCTCGTTCTCCGGAGGGTGAAGCTCCAGCAGATCTCTGTAACACACACAAACGCTCAGACTTGAGTGTTGGGGACGAGCGTCCTGCCTAAAGCCCTCTGAGGTCCATCCATGCCCTGCCACTGTACTGTGAGGACAAAGACAGCACGATGCAGAGGGGAAACAAAACAGAGAATGGGTTTTGGGTCATGCACGAGTGCAACGTTTCTTTTTACAGAGCTGCACGTGTTTTCAGGACAGGCACACATTTTCTCCAAGACATACTCAGGCAATGATCAATAGGGCAGGTCGTCCTGAAATCTCAGAAGCACTGCTCAGGAGCTCCAGGGAACCCACACAGCGAGTTCTCCCACTGATTTAATGCTGAATATGAATCTCAGGCAGTGAAATCTGGAGTACATCACAAACCTCACGTCAGGATATGGACGCTGGAAGGACTGACGAATGAATGCATGTCTGACAGAAACATGAGGCTCTGATGGGACACACTCTGGGGGAAAGTTTTTCAATCCGCAATAAGTTCTGCTTGCAGTGGTGACGCTCATGCCCAGTGCAGCCCATGCATTAGCATTCATTATTCCACCTACCCATTGGCCACATTGTAGATAGCATAGGAGGCTGTGAAGGACTGAGAGAACACCTGAAAGAGGTAGAGGATATCATGCACACAGGTGTGCCGCACTTAGAGGACGACACAACATTAGTGCTCACACATGTACACAGACAGTTCATTGCAGATGAAGCAAAGGTGGTGGAGGACACTGCTGAGGCTTACCTTACAGGTGAACACGCAACAGGAAGCTGCGTTTTATTCTCTCCTTTCTTCTACAATCACTGCATCAGGGGGCTTATTGTTTTTTTTTAAAGGGCAGCAATGTTATGCCATAAAGGGAAATGTTTAATAAGCCATAAATTAATTTATTAATACTACTTTAATAACAATTTAATGTTATTATTTCACCTAAAGTAGCAGTTATAGCAAAGTATCTGCATGTGTTAGTTTCAGTATTTACCTCAAGAGGTCGTGTTTTCGTCATCACTCCGAACACTTTAGTTTTAGTTTAGCAGCGGTGACGTCATGTGAGCGCGCTGTAGTCCGCCTTTAGTTTAGCGGCGGTGACGTCACGTGAGCGCGCTGTAGTCTGCCTTTAGTTTAGCGGCGGTGACGTCATGTGAGCGCGCTGTAGTCCGCCTTTAGTTTAGCGGCGGTGACGTCATGTGAGCGCGCTGTAGTCCGCCTTCAGCCCAACTTTAGTTTTTTACTTCAAACATAAAAGTGCTGTGAGGACTATCCTGCTGAACAACACGTGTGTTTGTCACAGAGCTTTAATTTCTGCTTTAATCGAAAATATGATGGAAAAATCCCGTTGGCTTATTGACGTTACGAACTTTAAAGGTTTTCCTACAAAAGCAGCACTAAAAAGAGCAAAAAACATGCAACAAAATCAGACAGGGAAATGTTCAATGAACCCTAAAATATTTCATTAATAATAGTTGAGTCACAGCTTAATATTATTATTCCACCCAATAAAAGCTGTAATAGAATGTATTTTAATATATCTTTGCTTGTCAATGCTCTGATCACAGCTTATACTTTACACCACTGGCAGCCTTTTCATCCGTAATACATCATTGTTGTGGTCACATCTTAATAACAGAAATTAGGATCACGGGGAGTCTTTCATCTTGAGTATAAGAGACAAGTTAAAGACGTGACATTAGAGAGGAAAGTAGAGAAACGACTTCTTATTAAATAACATCATTACAGCTAATATCTGTCCACTCAGATCAACTGTGGCTGAAAACTGTGAAGCATCAGCAGCTCAATGAATAATTCAATTAACACACTGAAGACTAAGGGACCCGAATCAATGACCGTGTGCATGTGTGCGTGTGTGTGCATTAACCACAATTGATCGCAGAATCTGATGAATTCTCGGTAATATATCGATTCTTTTTTTTTTTGTTTTCTCATGCAAAGGGAACTGGCAGCAGGACTATTTGCCCACTGAACTTCGAAAGCCTGACCCTCCTGCAAAAAACCGAGTCCCTCCAGAAATGAAATGTCACATCCTCGACACAGCACACTTAGCGGTGGAATTGGATTTTTCCTCTGTGTTGTTGGTCTGTGGTTAGAAAATGCACGGACGAGTGACGCAGGGGTGAAGCTGCACGGATAAAGGAGAGGAAATACATTCGAAGGTTGTGTAAATGAAATTGAAATCTGATTGCGGTGTGAAGTCGCAGCATGAGGGGGCAACAGGGCGCACAGGGAAACAGCCATTACAGAAAATAACGGTTTCAACACTACAGGAAAGAAAAAGAGTTTGAAAGAAGCTGCAAATAAAGCTTCTTACAGAACTAATGTAATCGACCTGTGCTGTTGAATTTTGTCCGAAATGTAACTTCACTTAAAGGTTATTCGCTCAATTTGCTCACACGATTATCAAACATGAGGAGCAACTGGAAGAAAGAAAGAAGATAATATCAAAAACACTAAACATACTTTCAAAATGTTGTTAAAACAATGGAACTATAATTGAATTGTGTGTGTGTGTAAAGTATGAAGGAATGGTGTAAAAAAATATTTTAATATCCTATTTTCTTAGTATTAAATGTGTGAAAGTGCAGGATGGATAAATATATATGTCTTATGGTAATTCAGACAAGGATATGAAGAAGGAAGAAAATCAAGGTTGCTTTGAGTTCTACAGTGATTTATTTATAATGTTGTGTTTGGCTTTATTTGACCGTTGAAAGGATAACAAATTTAAGACGAGGCTACAGGAAAAAATATGTTCTCATGCTCTGGATAATTTAGAGAGTTTTGTCTATTTATCTTCTATGTCACGTCTTCTGTCAGACGAGCGTAAAGAAAACATCAGGAGTTTATTTACTAACTGTGTCTGTAGATTTCTCCTAAATTCACCAAAAGTTACATTACATAATGCCTCATTTACATATTTAAACATCACATTTCAGAAAACTTGTAATATAAAAACTAATTGTGTTAATATGAGTAATGAACTGGAGACGTTTCATGGTGATATGTATTAGTTAAATATTTGACCCTATTCACCTGCAGTGTCTCCCTTTATTCCTGTAGTGTGTATTTGTGTGTGTTTGACTGTAGGTGTGCGGACTCCTGGAAGAAGACAGAAAGGAAGACGCACAGCCGGAGCTGTGTGTGTGTGTCTCTGTGACACTCGACTCACGAAAAGGCCCGACGTGAGCGCGAGAATCACTCCAGGAGACCGAGGGGGGCAGCATCGCCTCGAGCACCACCTTCCATCAGCTGTTTTATGACTTGTTCAGGAAACCCAGAGATTATGCTCGTGATCTAACATCATGGAGCCGCTGGCTGAGGCTTATTGTGTGATAAACAGACAGTGAGAGCATCTGTCTCGGAGACGCAGAGTGAATTCTAATGCGGCTGAGGTAACAGATCATAAATCCTCCAGACAGCCTCTGCTCTTAACCCCCACTTTACTACCCGTGAGGGTGGAGGGGCAAAACACAGATTAAACACTCAGCAGATAACGTGACAAAGCTAATTTATAGAGATTACGACCCCCTTTACATGAGCAGATACACACTGCAGAGATACAGAGGAACAGTTTATATCAGGGGCCTTCAACGTTTGTCATGTCTTGGACCTCTCAGGCCGAGCAGAGCCCCATAAAAATGGAGTTGCATATTAAACTGTGCATACAATAACGTGTGGGCGGCCGGAAGTGTCGCGTGTACACATGCCTTCTTATGGTGCAACAATACTAAGCTATTAAAGTAATAATACTCAGCCTTAGTGAACTAGTTAGCCGTTATGGATAAGTGCTGCACAGTTATTTAGGTGATCGCATGAAGATTTATGGGTCAAATATGCAAATGCAGGCGAGTAACCATCACCTGTCCAGAAGGAAATTTGCCTGAGAGTTCACCAAAGTTGAGCTGCATGTGAAGCGAAGAAGTTAGCCTGGACATGTGTGACCGCACACCGGGAGCGCGACGAATAAATGACATGTGTCTTAGGCTTTTATTGTGAAAGGTAAGTACAGAGTGGATCTGCATTGCGCTGCCTTTGTCGATTTTGAAAGGAGAAATAAAGTTAGCACTCTATTATATATAAATATAAATATAAACTCAACCCGTGCTGGTTGGTTGATGCCTTTATTCACCTAAAGCTCAGAAAAATCGACCTTGTTGAAATTATGGCGCTTTATCGGTTTGTAATGTTCGCGTTCCGTGTGAAAGTATTTATGACAAAAACAGCTAAAAATATTAACGCGCGGGAAAAATTGAGTGTTAAGGCCTGAAGAGTTAGACTATCATCAGTGTTGTGTAAATTAAAATGTTTTTTTTTTAGAATAAATTCATCTTTGGTAATGGTTTGTTGGATTCATGTCACTGTAATGTGTTTTTTACAGAAAGTTTTAGTTTTGAAAAAAAAAAAAGCTTTTAAAACATGATCAAACAATGTGCCCCCCCCCCCTCTGAAGTCCCCTCGACATCACTGCCCAAAAATGTAAATTAGATGGTAATCTGCATTGGGAATAAAGAAAAAGCAAAAACACTCTGTTGCAATAATCGTGTGTTTATTGGGATTTATTTGACGTGATCCCTCTAAGAGGTTTCCACTGTAGCATCGTCCCTCTCAACATCGTTCCTGCCTCAGCAGCGTTTCTCAGCAGCCGCTCTGCGTTTGATAGCAGCATCCATCAGTGTTTGCTGCAGAGTGCACACACGATGCCGCGGGCATCTTATTTGTCCCTAACCTGCTCCGTCTTGGCAGGTCCGTTCATGCCTCCGCTCATCAATCACACCAACCTCCATCTCCCCCTGACTCTTTTTAAAACAACATGTAGGTCTTCTCTTCCTCCTCGTGCACACAATCGTGTTTAATTCAAACAGGCTTTGAGGATTTTCCCGAATCTGCTTTCACTTGTTCCTATGTGGCCAAATCCCAGACTCACTTCTATGTATACCCTCTTATCAAAATCCATTTATTTTCACCCGCCAGGCACAAAACCCTCCCTAAAGCTTGCAGAGCTAATACAGAAATCCAGAAAAGCCTTTTAACTCCCCCCACTGGCTGCTCATCCTCTCCTCTGCAGCTTCTTCCTGTCATTCCATGATAACCATTTCTGATTGATTTCCACTGGGCAGTGTATCTGAGGGCAAATGTTGCATATCACATTTTTTCTCCCCACCTCCCCCATCGGCTCTCTCTGTTTTCTCCCCTCTCCTTCTCCGCCACGCTCTCGGCAGCTCTTCTGTCGAACAGCGAAGCCGGTGCCTGCAAACTGCCTCAGTCAGCACAAATCCCCCCAGAGATCGACAGAGAAGAAGCGAGTGAGAGCGAGGACGGCGGAGCGGGAGAGAGACGGAGGAAGAGCCCCCATGCACAGAAAAAATGGCATCTGTGCTCACACAAATATACTAAATATACAAATGATTCCACGTGGCGTGCCCACTGCTGAGCGTGAAAACACACTGCGCATACAAATGAGATAAAACAATTCCTGCTGACATCAAAAGAAGTGTGCTAATAAATAAATAATAAATAAACCCAGAGGTTGGACAAAGATCTGAGAGCTTTCTCTGCAGAGATATCTGCATAATAATAATAATAATAATTCAATAACTCAGGGAGGTGTGTGTGACGAATGCTATACACAGCAACAGGCTCGATCACCCCCCCCCCCCACACACACACACACACACACACACACACACACACACACAATATGCATTGCTTAGAGCAGAAGCAGATCTTTCATCTTCCTGATGCAAATTCAGAAAGATTGCACTACAGTATTTTGTTTTGTCATGTTTTTCTTGTGCAGCATAAACTGACTATAGCTGCATTTCTTTGTGCAACACTGTGTTGCAGAATGACAATAAATGATCCTTGAATCCTTGAAGGGACTGAAGGAACGGGAGTGCAGCAAAATCTGCTTTCAGGTTTTTAATAAAAATGTGGGATAAAAATGTGCTGAGGGCTTTCATTTCCTCCTAATTCTGTTTTCCTCCCTCGCTGATTACTTGCACATTACACAATTTGCCTGCCCTTTGAGCAAAGACTAAAGTATTTATTAATGATATTTACTGAGCGAGGCGGCTGGAGGAAAACCCAGCTTTGGGGTAAAGCAAAGCGTGCAAAAAGATCTGTTTTTGTTTCCTCCACCAGGCGTATCTGACACCACCTGCCTTTGTGATTCTCGTCAGCTTCTCATTAATATTCCCCGTCGAACAAGCAGGGAGATTTCATTACTGCAGCTTCAACTTCAGCCCTCCGTCTCCTCGATCCCCCCTCCCCCCGTTTCCCCTCCACTTTCACACTGATCACTTGCTCACACGGCTTCCCTGAACCCCCTGCACCGTCCGCCATCAGCCACTTTAAATATTCAACTCCCCATATGTTACCAACAGTGATGGAGCTAAAGACAGCTGCAGAATCAGCACACACACACCCACACACACACAAACACACACATCCTTCATGTTCTCGCGCCGTCTCAACTTGTCTATGGGCTCTGATTAGGATGCATGTCGTGTGTAACAGCGTCTCTTTGATATTAGAGGATAATTCACGACCCTGAACGTCGTCTGAAGGTAAAAAGCTTGACGGTGCTTTTTTTTCAACTTGGTGTTTAGAGGAAACTTACCGGTCGGATGTTGTACGCCAAGAGGACAAATGTCTTGTCTGCAGACACCTGGAACTTAGTGGTGGTCAGGTCCTGTAGGGAAAAGAGAAGAAGAAAAATAGTGAAGAAACTGGGGAGACATTCGTACTTTAAAATATATGCAAAGGAAAAACCATCAGACACAAAATCCTTCCTTTTAATATACACTTTAAAGTTGAGAAATATCAGGTAAAATAAGTACACAATATAACAAGTAACTATTAACAAGTGTAGTTTCTCGATTGTTTCTTTCCAATGAGCTTTTGAATTCTATATCGTGTATAACTGTCAAAACAGGCGAAAGGTAAAGTGTTTGTAATTGTGTGAAAATGCTGTTTTCAGATATGAGAAGCTGCATTTTCTGACATTTTTGCATGAAAAATGACAAAATAGTTTTTTATATTTTTCTGTTGATCGACTAATTGATTAATCGTCTAATTGTTTTGATTTATTACGTCAAAGTGACCGAAATGGCCTCAGCTTTTCCATTATCCCGTGAAACCCCATGTTGGTGTTGATACAGGAATAAACCTTTTTCTGTGGAATAAGCACAGAGCAGAGACAACAAACACGGAGGAGAGACTTTTTGTCAACCTGACAAGACAACTCTGCTTTCAGCTCCTCTGCGATGACCCATATAGGCCTGTCAGCGTCGCGCAGAGGCGGTGTTTCCAAATGATGCCCTTGCTGGGAAAATTCTCTTTGAAGGCACATGTTGCTCACAGAGCAGCCAGATTTCGGGGGGGGAACGAGCTCCTACTGTCACTCCGCCAGATCTTTTTTTGTCTCAAGTGTGGGATGTGCAGCAGCTTCTCCCTCTCGATCTGTGGCTGTGCGAGCCGATCAATACTGAAATCTGTCCCCGCCGTGTTGCTGTAACTCACCAGGGAGCTGTTGTCCACCACGGTGGAGGTGAGGTTGCTGTTCAGGCTGAAGGACAGGACGTGTCCCTCTCGGGTACGCAGAGCCACTTCTTTCTCTGACAGGGTGAAGACAGTTCAGGGAAGAGAGTCCTGCGTTATTACCGAGACGCTGCCAGGTCAGCAAAGCAGGGGCTCAGTTTGAGTGGAAGATAAAGTTTGGATGTTTTGAAGTGAGGTTGTATAATGTATTAGTTTGTAGAAACAGACAGGAAGTAACAGCAGGAAGCTAAAAACTGTACTGCTGTGGACGTAGTTTATACAGCTAAAACAATCTAAATCAGTTTAAGTGTACGCTGTATTTCAAAGCCACCAGACTCCATTGACAAAAATAGTCATTTAACTTTCAGAACTCGGGAGTTGCTGGTTGACCGCTGCCTCGATCGGGTAGTTTGTGTTGGATAACCGTGATATTAAAATAATGATATTTTGATATCATGTTATTAATACACATATGTACAGTATATATCACTACCGCTGTTGTTTATTTTGGTGTATTTTAAATATTTAACGTTAATGTAGCTTTTATAATTTTTATTTTATTTGTCTCTGCTGTTTTTGTCTTTATTTACTTTTTACTTTTATTATTCATTTGTTTTTATTTACTTTAATTTTGTGAATATTAATTTATAAAATGCATTGGACAGCATTTTTTGATGTCTGTGAAGGAAACAATAAAAATCCTAATTGAAATAAATAATACACACATGGTAATATTGTGAAAATAATCCAGCGGATAATAAATACACGCTTTTGTACATTTATGGTTACTCTATCCACCGCCCGATTTTAAGTGAAATTAATTTCACAAAAAAGAGACAAAACGCACGATAAACAAAGTTAAAGATGAATTTGACTGATATCATTAAAACATAGCAAACACTTAAAACTGATTTTTTGTTTTTTTTAGGTCCAAACTGTCCGTTTAATGTGCATTAAACTGACACGGGCATCTTACCGTTCAGCCACGCCACACAGGGGTCATGAACTTTGAACTCTTCGCTCTCCAGATCCTCCATCGTGAGATGTGAGCGGAGTAACAAGTGAGATTCATCTTCAGAGGCGACGAGACGAGAGAGAATTAGTTCACCAGAAAGTGTGTCATGTTTACAGTACAGCATGTTGAGTCTGGCCTATATTTCTGCTTCAGATTTTTGCATCTTAATGTTGCTGTTAATATTTTATCAACATTTGCAAAATGTTCGCCCACATCATGTCTTCCTTTAGAGCAAAAACTCCAGCTGAGAGTTAGATGACACGCTCATGCTGTATCCGTACACACAATATAAAGCCAGCAGCAGCTTAGCTTAGCATAAAGACTGGAAACAGGGAAACAGCAAACAAAATGCGCCTGTAAGTGCCTCTTAAAAAACACGTAAAAGACAGGGAAAATAAATAAAATATATGTATGTATATATATTTTTTTTTATGTGAATACTTCACATCTGGCTATAACAGTCAAAAAATAATAATATTCAGTTTCTAATCAGAGATGAAAAACAAAAGCAGCAAATCCAGATATTAGAGGAGCTTTAACCAGCAAATGATTGGAATTTTAGCTTAAAAAAAGGTTGCTGATTACTTTTCTGTCGATCTACTAATCAATTAAATTGACTGATAGTTGCAGCCCTGAACTTTTACTTTAATTCCCCACTTCACGCCGCCTCTCTGCTTCGCTGCTCTCCCTCCCGCACGCAGCTCTTCTTACCGGGCGTGAGGAGGACGACGGAGAGGATGACCAGAGACATCACAGCCAGGATCACCACCATCGCGATCCCGATGCCTTTCCAGTTCCGCGGGGGACCGTCGGAGCTCCCCAGGTCCTGATAGGAACAGAAAACACACACAAAGTGATGAATGTGACCACCGCCGAGGAAGAAGACACGCTTCATTTCCACGCTCTCTCCCCGACAGGCACATCAGTACATTGAGCCTCGGGGGGGCACTGATAACTCCCTGAATTACTACAATTTTCTGTATGAGAACTCGTAAAATTGTTGCATATATGAGGGATCAGACTTTAATTGGACTATTATTCTTCCTTATTAACGCCTCATTTCACCTGTTTGCCATGTGGTTCTGCTGAAACAGAGGAGGATGGTGGAAGTCATAATGAATGTGCAGTGGAAATACTTTTACTCAAGTACTGTACTAAAGTACACATTTCAGGTACTTGTATTTTAATTGAGTATTTCCATTTTCTGCTACTTCTCCTCCCTACATGTCTGACAGCTTTACTTCCTTGTCTCAGCTCTTCCTCCCCTTCCTGTCCAGTTAAACTCTACATCTCCAGATGATGTTGAGTGTTTGTGATGAAGTGAAGGATGAAGAGTTCCTTTATGTGTTGAGAAGATTCTCCTCCTTCTTCACATAAATAAAGTCTTTAAAAAGCCTCTCGGATCAGCTGCAAAATGCATCGTCACAAAGTTGAAAACTCATGAAAAGTTGACTTTTTAGAGACAAAGATACAAACATATGATGATCTTATAGAATATGATGCATTGTGTAGATTAAACTACCAACAGGATATAAAGGAGGTGAAACATCTGCAGCAGGAACATGTAACACACACATTAATGCAGCAGGAACATGTA
>CALSBV010010214.1:6535476-6563610 GCA_943590825.1 Bovichtus diacanthus
CATGATGCACCGCTGCTGCACCACCACACCAAACTCCCATGATGCACTGCTGCTGCACCACCACACCAAACTCCAGCTTTCACTAATGTTTTCATTCAGAGACCCAGAGTGGCAGAAAATTGCATATTGTGCATTTGACACAACAAACTTATATTATATAGGAAATATTGCTTAAGATTGCAAGCCATGAAAACTGGTAGTTAAGTCTCATGGTTTCATATCATAAAACATATAAAGAATGAAAGTGTTTCCAGGATCTCATAGTAGAAAGGGACATTTTAAATTAAATTCCTCCATTTGACTGATTCCATCACACAGTATTTTCATTTCCATGTCTTCCATCTAATTACTATGTGCAACGAGAGAGCTGAAACATCGTCCTAATGTGATGCACAGCTCCTATCGTTCCCCTGAGTACAGACATTAGACCATACTTCCAATTAGGGTCGCAGCGCTGTTGCGACAGACCGGGATAATCCCAACAATCCCAAACAAATGAGGAATTTTGTCACGCTGGCAAATGAAGCACAGAAGAATCCCCAGATTGGCGAAGCTGCTTACACTTAACGAGGGAATCTGAAGCAGCACACACTGCAGGTGAACGCACAATGAGCTGGGCTGCATGTGTCAGTCAGCACCCTGACGGACGAGCACGTATATCTTTCAGGTTTTCTGCTGAGCCGGATCAAAAGTGAATCACAGACAGACGCGTCTCCCACAGGAGTAGGAGCTCAGATGAGGTGTCAGTCAAACACCAAAGAGGGCGAGAATGCAAATCAAACGCTGTTTTGTTCATGGATGACTCTCTTGAAGGAATCCCCCTGAGAGGATTTTTTTTTTTTTTTTTTGGCAAACCATGCAGAACTGCATCAGAGAACAGAAAGCTCTCGTGTCTGCCAACGGAGCTCGGGGATTTTCACTCAACCAAATAAGAGAATCGATAATGTGTACAGTTGTACAAGGTCCAGAGGGAAATAATTAATAGTGGGAATACAGCCATAAAGGAGACTTTTGGGAAGACGCTCCGCTGAACAGTGTTTCTGGTACAGTACGACACCTCCATAGGGCTGCAACTAACCATTATATTCTATATATTATATATTCTGCAGATAGTTTAAATCCAAGGTGGTGTCTTTAAATATCTTGCTTTGTCACTTTAACATGATATAAAACAGAGGAAAGCAGCAAATCTCCATATTTGAGAGGCTTCTGCAGAAGGCGCAATATTTGTTAAAAGGAAAAATATGTCTCAAAATATTATTCTGAATAAAGTATTGAGATGCTGCAGAGATGTCTCAGCCTACTAATATTATTCTAGATCTTTTTTTAATATATTTTTCAATGAAAATGAGAATAATGACGTGAATCCTATCGGAATACCAGCCTGAATAATCACAAGAAAACTGCATTTTCTGACATTTTTGCATTAAAAATTACTTTTAACGATTAATCGATTACAAAAAATATTTGCCGATAATTTTTCTGCCTATCTGACTAAACCTTTTCGAGGCGCGACCCCCCAGAATAATCAGGTTGGTGTTCGTGCCCCCCCCATGCAAACTCTTTGATCGCTAATAATGCTTAAAGCTTTTTGGTGTCTAAACATTTCTCATATGAGCCCCACAGCTAAGCACAAATTATTTTACTTATTACTTATTATTTTATTATTTTACCCCCCCAACACATCTCACTCATAGGACCGGAGCCGTTTATCAAACTCCACACAATCACAGATAACCGGCTTCTCTTTCTCTCTGCACACAAAATCAAACAATTCCAAATGTATTGATTGAGTTTGCACACACACACACACAAAAAAGAAGCAAGCCCCACTTAAAACACAATTACTCAATCTGCACAGTGTGCAACACAACTAGGTTGTGCAGAATCCAGGCGGTGCCTTGAATTCATAAATTAGGCTCTAGAGAGCTCCTTAACTTCATCTTCTCTGTCTTTGAGGCAGAGAATCTGACAATAAATCACATGCAGAGGAATGAGGGAGCAGTGCAGGCTGTTAGGGGATTCCGCTTCCCCCTTTAACACCAGCCAGTGGTGTTTATTACTAACATGACATTGGCAGACATATCAATGAAAATAACCAGAACCATGAATATCAATATAACCTACGTGTTGTTTCCTTTAAGGATACGCTGTAATTGCACTCAAGTGGGCAGCTGTAGATTAACAAGTAACCCACGTATGCGCTACCTTGTCAATACCTCTCCCTGCCTTTTTTAAAATGAAGGTCATCATTGGAGCAGGCTTTAACTTTAGTGTGGCTGTAATAAATGGAAACCAATGTGCTGTAGTAATGAGGCAGCTCAGTATTGATTCATATCTTTTATCTCATCCAGAGGAATTTCTGTGCTCCTACTTACTGCGCCACCATTTCTCCCTTTGTGTTTATATATAATTTTTTTTTTAAAAAACAGTCGTGGTATAGACACCATATGGGACTAACTGGGCACATTTTCTGCCCTCGAGGCTTTTGCCACACAATGCAGCACAAGCTCCTGTGAAACGAAAGACCGCTTTAGAGTGCTGCGAGGCTGCCCGGCTGTCTTATTCTTTTCATGCTCCCCATCACGCATAAGAAAACGACTGTACAAAGGGTCCTGTGTGAGGGAGCTTTCCCTCAGCATGGTCGGCCACTCACAAGTTCCTGCCTTTAGGAAACAAGCTTCATCAGTACGACACGTGGGAGAGCTGAAGTGTGACAGTGAAAGTTGAGGAAGAGGACGTCATTTTTCACTGTACAGAAATACTCCATCAACAAATAATACGCTCTCTATAGGAATACACTTCGTCTTACTGTCCCATCATCAGTGTTGAGGATGAATGGTAAATATCGCCACTATAAGTCACTTTTATTTGTCTTCCTTAATGTCAGGGATGAACTGAACCAGAACCACAGAATTAGGTTATTCTGGCATGAAATTGTGACGTGGATGTAATATCTTTGCTCCTACTGTATCATTTTAGTAACACATAAGGATGCACAATATTGGATTTTAGCCGATATCCAATATGCCGATATTTTCCAACTCATTTTGGCCGATGCCGATATGTGCACATATCTTTTTCCACCTTACTGCAGAGGAAAAGTATCGCCTGTAGTGGAGTTAACATATTATTATGTTATCATGATGGCCCACTTGCAGATGCAGACATGAAATACTTTCAAAATGTTCACATTCACTGGGCAAAATAAGAAAACTAATTCAATTTAGGTTACATGTAAAATATGCAATATTTATTTTTATGCAACATACTCGAGGAAATGTTCATTTCTGGCCGATATTTCATTTTAAAGCCTTTATCTGCCGATACCGATGACGTGCCGATATCATCGTGCCTCCCTTTGACCCACATTATCCCCGACAACCATTACATCTCCGCACCAACATGACACCTGCACTCCTGGTGAGCCTCATTAGTTGCTTTAAAGCACATGAAATGCTGCGACATGTGCGGGTAATGGATTGTGTATAGCCCTGCAGCCTTGTGTGGCCCTCTCAGGGAGACAACAGTGCTGCAGGATTATCACACAGACGCTTCATCACACCAACGTGTAAGTAAAATAAACTAAAGGTTATTGCATCACTTAATGTCAAACATCACTATGCTCATATTGCATACCAATTACACATCATTAAAGCTGCTCCTGAGTCTCTCACACACTTTCTCCACCAGGGCAGCCCTGCACTAATCATGATGAAACTCCTCTTCAAGATAAATGAGGGTTTGATGAGATCTGTTCATTAGACTAGTTGACTTGGAAAGGGTTTAGATTGTTGCACAGCAGCACTGTGGAGGGTAAAAATGTTTTGACTGATGCAGCATAAAAGGGAAAGTTTTATCCAAAGAAGGAAAACAAAGCGTAAATATTAGTCACATTTAACGTTTTATCACCACCAACTGCTATATTATGTGAGTTACACAAGTTGCTTCTGACAGCAGATAATAAACCAGAAAAAAAGTGGAGCAGACGTGCATTTAATAATAATTTACATTCAGGATATTTCACTAAATGCATCATGTGTCATCATCAGTAATGAGCAAAGAGAAACAGAGGGTTCGTTTTCCTTGTTCAATGCACCTACACACAGCAGAAGGATAATTAATCCTACAGCCTCTTCGTCACTGTGCATGTCCAGGCTGGAGGGGACATTTGTCTGCATGGACAAATCCCTATTTCTGATTATACAGAGAGAAAAAGAACATTATTGATGCAGATATTACGTATAAAAGTCTGCATGGGACCAAAGGACAATACGAGTGAGAGGCACTGGACGTCGAGTTAACACAGCACCGCAGTGCACAGAGTCCGGGCTGTCCAGGAGATCAATACTGACGGAAACTCTGAATGGGCGAAATGGCTAGAAATCGATAATCATTGTATTGTGGTGGACGCGCATGAGGAAGTCCCGACTGCACGCATGCATGCACACACTCATTGCTCTGCATCTGAAGAAAAAGTAGGGATAAAACAATTTAAAAAAATGTTTTTAAAACACACACACATACCAGCTCCGTGGTCATGTTTTGTTGAGTTGTGGCGATCATTGTAATCCGCAACAAGCTCCAAGCAGTGTCGCTTCAAATCCCGCCGAGCAGCTGCTGCACTGATGTCTTGCGGAGCTTTTTCTGCATGCTCTGCTTCTTGCAAGTTTGTCCCCCCTCCTCCCCTCCCTCTCTCTCTCTCTCTCTCTCTCTCTCTCTCTCTCTCTCTCTCTCTCTCTCTGCACGGGGGACTCTCATTTACCCATTCGCCTATTTCCATTCAGCTTATAGGCTATTGATTGGCTCAGATATTAATCATTATGGCAGGTCAGGAGTTTGGCGACTTCAGCATTAATACAGATAATAAACATGGAGGAATTATTAATGAGCAAAAGATTTAGCAAAAGATTAACACACAATTTGCATCCACAAGTGCTATGGTGGAATAACTGGTGTGCAATACATTCACTCCAATAATATCATAGTTATCAACCCATCTTCAGAAATCAGAATCAGAAGGAATATTAAGAGTAAATACAAATAAAATGTACTGCAAAAGTAAAGAACATAAAATATGAATAGAAAAATTACAATGACATTTTGAAAAAGGGAATTAAAAAACACTATAAAAACACTATATTTTACATACAAGTATTGTATGTAAAAGTAATGTTATGTAATGTATGTAATGTATGTAAAAATATAATAAGCCAACTTCATATATTATGGTATGCAATAACACAATAATATACTTCAGTATAGTATCCAGGAGCAATGCTGCAGTGCTTACATTTATAAACCTTAAAAGACATGCTGGGTACATTTTAACATTTAAATTGTCATATTATAAGCATATTTTCACCCACATATGAACACAATGGTATTCATATTATGAAAGAAATTGTTCAAATAAGGATCACTGTGGTAAATACTTTGGTCAAAGTAAAAAAGATTTTAAGTCAGTTATACCTGTAGGGATGGATTGGCCAAATATATGGTTTAGTTTAGATAATTATAGGATCCCCATTAGTGTGCATATCTTTCAACATAGTTTACAGCAAAAACTACAAATCCCTGCATGCATAGTATCCATTTCTTAATTTTTGTAGCTTTTTAGACATTGATTTCTGTGTTAATTTAGTCAATAAATATAATATATATAATAAATATGTTTTCTATATAGTTGTGTGCATTTTAGCAAATGAGTGTTTGCCTTGGGGAGTGAAACCTTCTGTTACCTGTCTGCAGGAATTTGACTCTAAATTGTGTTTTTAATTGATTGTCCTGATATGACGGTGATAATAAATACAGTTTTTTGGTGCTCCTTCAGTGCTACAGATTAAGGGCATTAGTCCCCCAGCCACACAATACTTACTCTGTTAGCTAAACTTCATGAAGTCGTTATTTTTCCATTTACACACTCCAACAAATGACCGTTTCTTCACCAGTTGCCGCCTGCAGCCAGGATTATATTTTGAAAGTTGTGACCGGAAGTCTAACACTTTTATTTTGTATTCATTCCTGCTTTTTGACTCTCAGTTGTTTGTTTCTTTAATTGTTGGCTAATTGATAACATGATATATACATATATATATATATATATATATATATATATATTTTTTTTTTTTAATGACATTCAACATACCTTTGTGCCTTTTTGTGGTGGTACTGTTGCGACGAGCGACCGTTATGGGGCTTTTATTTTTGAAAAACACGCACTCGGAAGTCATCACAGTGGTCATCGCTCATTGGCTAGCGGCGAAATTTGAAATGCAACGCGCTCATTGTTGCTGACTGGCTGCAGAAGGATGTGGACAAAGTTACAAGGTCGTCGCTAAAAAAGTGTTTAAAAAAAGAATAGAAACCGAAAAAAATAGCGATATAAACATCACCGAAAGGATATTGCTGTCCCACATTTCTCCGGTACCGACACGGTAAGTGGCTTTTGCTCGCTAATGTTTGCTAAAGTAGTCGCCGTGTTGCTTTTTAATAATAACGTTACAGTTGAGCTAGCTGAAAGTGTGTTTAACGTTACTAAATTAGCGTTAGCTAGAACAGGAACAAAAGAAAACAGCGGAACAGAACGAGGAACAAGTTAAACTAGATATTAAATAAGCATGTGGGTGCAGCGGGACCCATTTATATTTTAATGCTCTATTTTCGTTTCCATTAAGTTTGAGAATAATTCCCATTTCCTCTTAACATTTGGCAGAGGTCCTAATTAGCTACTTTAAAAACAGCCATAACGTTACACCAGCCTGCCCAATCTGTGTAGAACCATAACCCTTGTTATCTTGTGAATTTAATTATACTATTACACTTTATTTGTAAAGCTTCTTTCATACAAGAAATGCAGTACAAAGTACTTCACAAAAAGGGAAAATAGATATGAAATGAACATGAAACCAGGGATAGAATGACAAATCAATGTAAAATATGATGTAAAATAAAACACTTTATAATAACAGCAAAAAAAGAGGATAAAATCCATAATGTAAGAAGTAAAATAATATCCACTGAAAAATAGGCCTAATAAAATAAAATATATTAAATTCAGTAACCAAATTTGCAGCATACACATATACCCTGTATCAAAAAGGTTCCCTTTTATTCTACTCTGTTTTTATCTGTTCTTATTCCCCCTTCATCAGTAGCGAATAATTGAGTTTTTAAGATGAGAATGCAGAAAGTATTTTGTCTCTAGTGCATTCTCTAACAATAGGCGCCTATGTCTCTGAGACCTTAAATGAACACAAGAATACAGACTCACCACTGGTCTTGATTACACAGTAATAAACATTTGCCAGATGTCCGAATTTAGCGACATTGAACAACAGCCATACTAATCTAACGCTGTGTAGAACCCTAACCCATGTTATTAAATGTCTCTTTTAAGGGTCTTCAGTTATAGGTCATCATGCAGACTGCTGTGCTGAGCCTCCAGAGTTTATATGATCAGCTGAGGACGCAGGTTGACCTTCTGAATGACAACATTGAACCCAGTGAGTAGTTTATGGTTCATGGTTTATCTTTTACTATCTTATCATTTAAAACGTATGCCGCCATAGATTCCTACACAGATGTGTGCCACATTACTAACGTGCATCCTCTTTTTCCAGACTTCATCCAGCTGGCACAAAACTTTGATGACTGTCGTCACAGATGGCTGAGGGCAGAGCATGATCTGGGCTCTTGCAAAGAGGTGCTCACCAAAGCGGAGACTGAGAGGGGAGCCTTGGAGGTCAAACTGAAACATGCCCGCAACCAAGTGGACGTGGAGATCCGGCGCAGACAAAAGGCTGAGGCTGACTGTGAGAAGTTGGTATGTTGGATCAAATGCAGACTCTTATTTGTTATGTTAATTAAAGGCCCTTTACCACAGGACGAGAACGCACACTAACACCTGGCTTTTGTATTCAGTGGGAAAGGTTACAATCAGCATTTGTTGCTGGAACAAATGACTCTGCAGTAGTCACAGGATTTATCAGCAGTGATGGAAATATTCGCCCCTTTTTTGGCGCTATGTGATGGCCGTTGAAGTAAATGTATAAACAATTAAATCAACCGAAATTTTGAAGATGATTATAATTTATTAACACATATAATTGATACGCTCTCCTGAAAGCCTCCAGACTCCATTGACAGAAACGGTTATTTTCCCTTGCTGATCATCATAAGACACATTTCATTCAACCTGGACAGAAACTCATCAAGAGTCTTTGTTAGTGTTTCCACAGTTCCAACAATCACCGGCTCTGGTTTGAGAGTTTGAAAGAGGGACAGAACATTTTAAGAGATCAGGTTCCTGCAGATCCTTAAAAAGTCTTCAAAGGCATTTCATTCATTAATCTAAAAAATAAGGCATAATTGGTATTGAAATGTCTTAAATTGTAAGACATGGGAAGTAAGATTTTAAGGAAAAACTTTTTTTTATCTCAAAATAATTGGTATAATCTACTTCTTTAATAATTTAGCAAATGCCTGTCAGGATAGTGGAACCAACAACACTCCTATTTAGTTTGTTCTTTGCAGATTAACTGTCTGCTAGCTAGCAATGACGTTATGGAAATGTTTTATGTTACAATAAACATTTGAGCAAAATTGTCCCTAACCCTGATTTAATTTATGTTGGGTTTTGTTTTTCTTAGATTTTTGTAATAAAGTTGGTCTTTAATTTCATTGCGAGTGGCATTAAAAACATTTTAAATCTAATTTATCTTAAGCTTTAGGAACCCTGAGATATAAAATAATATAGTATCCTGGTCTCCTACTGGCAAAAGGAAACTGTCGCATTTTCTTAGCGAGAGTTCCCATGTTTAAAAAAAAAAAAAAATCTCCATATGCACTCTAATTTTATTGGAAAAACAGTATTAGTCTTCTCTTATTCCACTTGCTTCAAGGCGTCTCTCATTTGTCCTTTGCTTGCATTTCTAAAAATACAGGACCGTCAGATTCAGTTGATCCGGGACCTCCTGACCAGCGAGGGATCCTCTAACAGCATCCAGCTGAGTGCAGAGCAGCGCTCGGCTCTCGCCTTCCTGAACACAAACTGCCAGCCAGCAGCCAGCCTGAACACCAGCCGGAGGTAATAAACTCACACATGCAACAATATATCGCAAAGACAAGTTTTATAGTTCGTTTATAGCTGCAGTCTCTTTTTAAACTTTCCTTATCGGTGCTGTGTCTGCTCCACTGGCAGCTGCTGGAGCCATATGGTAAAATACAGAGTACAGTGTTCCTGATGTTTAACCCTGTGGGGGCTTCATTTGCACCTGGGAACTGCATTTAGCACATGAATGCACCACTCTGGCACACTTTCGGATAAGGTTGTCACAAAACCAGAATTTAAACTTCGATACAAAAGGAGTACAAATACACGATACTTCTTTTGATACCACAGGAAATACCAGTCCAAGACGCACAATAGAATTTGTTTTGTCAATATTAACACGCAGTGCTGGTACAGAAAGAAAAAAAACAGAACACATCCCAACACACGCGATTGGTATGTTCTTTGCTTTTAAATGACCTTTTATGCCTTTTTTTAACTATATTTTTATTAGTTTTATCTTTTAAATGGCTTGCTTTCTCATGAGCACTTTCTTTACCTGTATTATTTTTTGAACTAAATGTTTTTCTTCTCTTTATTCTGTTTTTAAATGTAAAGCACTTTGAGATGCATCTCTTGTATGAAAGGTGCTGTACAAATAAAGGTCATTATTATTATTATTATTATTATTATACAACCTTGATTACTGGATATCTCACCCACTCCGAGATTTTTTAATGCATTCATATTTCGATTTTTTTAAAGACGAAATAGCAAATAAAACTATTTCTACAAAAGGTTTTTGGGTGGAGAAAAGTGTAAATAAACTGTGTGTTTGCGTGGGAAAAAACTGCTGTCTTAATATTTTCTGTTGCTCCTGATAGACTGACGACGATAGATGAATCCGCCTCCATCTTGTCAGATATCAGTTACGACAAAACGGATGACTCCCTCGTAAGAACTTCCCTTTTTCAGTGTCGTGTGTTTAATAATCAATATACTGTATGCAGCGAAATACTCTCCTTTTATTTAGAAAATCTGATTCTGATGTGCTTAATCTGTGACAGGATTGGGACTCCTCCACTGTGAGGACAGTGCGCCTCAAGAAAAGAGAGAAACGGGTATGAAAAGTACAACTTTTTCTGTTTGGAAGAATGGCGTCATGTTCACTGGAGGCACAGATGTCATGCCTGCGGTTTTTAATTTCAGCGCTCCTCGAGAAATCACGTCGATGGTCCTCCAGGCGCCTCCAAGCGCTCTCGATCAACAGGCAGAACTTCAGAGAGGGTAGGGTTTGCTTTTTCATTATTGAAATAGTTGGGCTGTACCGAATAGTTTGAAACTTAATTCATAACGTTCTGAATCAACACTCGAATGCTTTTTTTCTTCATGTCTATTGATTGTGTTTAAAACTGATATTTTTGAGGCTGCACTAATATTATTAGTTTTCTAATATTAGTAGAGTTGGACTCCAGTGGTGCTGCAGAGGATTGTTTCAGACTCTGTGATCCAAACATTTCCAATTACTGCAGTGTCAACATTTTATAAAAGAAAAAATTCACAACATGTTTTTATCTAAAGAAATATTCAGTTTCAATCCATATTTGTTGGTGTTTATCCTCAAAAACCTTTTTCACTGCGCTCAAAACATTTCTTTGTTCTCCGGCTTGTTGCAAACAAAGCAAGACGCACACTGAAGAGTTCTATTCATTAAAGAAGGTAATAAATTAAAATAAAAACACTAATCCCATTTATGGCTTTATTTACATTCAGGATTTTGTTCAAAAGGGTTTTTTTTCTTTTCTATTTTGGTGATAAAGCCCATAAAATATGACGACAAACCTAAATAGAAGCTTCAAATGTAAAAGAAATAACGTTCGGTACAGCCCCACACTATCGCTCCAAATATAAAGAATTGAAATATGGCAACAAAAAGTAAATGTTCTGTCAGCTTTGACAACAAAAAGCTGAAGTTGTGTTACTCTTAAAACTTACTGATGGTTACTGTTTGTTTGTATGTGGTTACTCAGATTGTTTTGTATTAATTTGCGACAGGGAAATGAGACACTCGTGACGAAGACGACCGTGACGGTCCCTGCGAACGGAGGACCTGTGGAGGCAGTTTCTACCATTGAGACGGTTCCTTACTGGACTCGCAGCCGGAGAAAGACTTGTAAGATGTTCATTTATGATGCACTTTGTTACCTGGGGCAGTCCTGGGCCCCGTTCTTCAATATGTGGCTTAATTAATCTTTCTGTCAGCCAGTTTAAATTGTCTTGTTAACTCGATTATTCAAACACAAGTTTAAAGCTGATTTTAGGGCCACGTGATTTGTTTTCAGCCTGAGATGTTTGTTAATCTTGGAGGAAATCCATTAAAAGCATGCTTTTATTTTTAAGTGAAGGCGAGACGATTAATTTTAAGCCTTTTTGAGCTTTCATCCACCAAATCAATCTACTGTAACTATGTTTTTTTTAAAGATACAAACATGGCCCTGTTGTGATGCAGCCAAAATCAAATCGCATCAAAACATAATTTAACTAAAGGAGACTGCACATGCGCCTATTATTTGTGATGTTCTCCTTATTTCTATGGATGTCTTTACTTTGAACATGCAGCAGCAGTGATTGACAGAATATCTTCTTATTATAACCACAGTGGAGATGTAACACATTGGTGTATTTATTATCTATCTCCTGTCAGCTGCCATGGAGTGGGACTCTGAATCTGTCAAGTCTCAGGATGTCTTCAAGCAGCCTGGCAACCCCGAGGGAGAGAGAAAAGCTGCACCCAGCACTCCTCAGAGCCACGGGGGGGTCCGGCTTCACGAGTTTGTCTCCAAAACTGTAAGAATGTCATTTAATCTGACTGGAAAATCTAATTTTTTTGGCTTGAATGGAGTTTTACTATTTTTGCTAAAGTTTCCACTAAAGTTGACTAATTTGCCAAAACAAAGTGGGATTTCTGGGTTCAGCTGTTGACCCGCAATCTTTCCGAGCCTCCTACATCATGTTGAATGTCTTTTTCATAGGTCATTAAGCCTGAATCGTGCGTTCCCTGTGGAAAGAGGATCAAGTTTGGCAAGATTTCCCTGAAGTGCCGCGACTGCAGGGTGGTCTCGCACCCCGAGTGTCGCGAGCGATGCCCTTTGCCATGCATCCCTAACCTGGGTGCCACGCCGGTCAAAATCGGAGAGGTGTGTGAGAACATTTCTCACGATGCATGCACACGCTGAAATTTTATCACAGTGCTGACGGTTTATCTTATTTGTTTCCAGGGTGTGCTTGCAGACTACGTCCCCGACACGTCGCCCATGATTCCTCCTCTGGTAGTCCACTGTATCAGTGAGATCGAGCAAAGGGGCCTGCATGAGGTGAGGGGTGCAAAGTGTCTGCGGCTCCTTAAAGACCAAAAAACGTCTTGAGTTCAACTGTCTGAAATTTAGGCCCAAAAATGTCTAAAATCGTCTTCAATACGATTTCATAGATCTTATAATTAATGCTCTACTGTTGTATTAACTGCAAATAATCAAGAGGGTCATCGCTATTTATTTACCCGTAAGATTTTAGATTTAGACTCTGATTTCATTCTGCTTCACTTGGCTGCGATGAGGAAGACGTGGATGGAGAATGTTGTAATATGAGGTTGAAGCCCGATGCTGCCTTTTTTTTTTTTTGTATGGAGCCGTTAAATTCCGGACATTAGGAATCAAAGCGTTGAAATGGGAAACGCATTGAGCCGCAATAATAAAGTCGTCAAAAAGACGCCGGCCACAGTATTGTTCAGTGGCGGTCTGCGTGTTTAGCTAGCGCATTAACTCAAAGTTTGGGTCTACGTCCAGACTTAAACACCAGAGCATATACACACACACACACACACACACACACCCTAATATATTAATGACTGTTATGTATTAGCATTGTATAGTTTAAAAACATCAAATTCATGTACTTAATGTAATTCTAGGACTTCATTTCCTTCATATTAATTTCCATGCATACTTCTGCCAGTATGACTGCAAAATATAAATAGGTATTATTTTTAATCCTATATAGTCTTACAAAGGCCTTAACAAGTCTTACGGTAAATTTAACTTGTTAAAACTTTTTCCTGCTCTAATGATATCCAGGGATGTGAAAGATAACTGCTCACACCACAGAGAGCTGTAACTAACATTAACAATCTGTTCCTGGGAGATTAAATTGGTTCGTGGAACGGCTCAAAATCTCTCAAGTGCTTTATGTCTGTCGCTTCTTTCTGCTGTTTTTATGTTTTGCTCCTACTGTCTCACTTTCCAAAGATTGATAGGACTCTTGTCTCTGTGAAGTATGAAGCTGGAGCCAGGAAACAATTAGCTGAGTTTAGCATAAAGACTGGAAGCAGCAGTTGACAGTTTACCGCCGAAAATACTTTTAATTTGTCAAGTATTTTAATTGTCACAGGAGTATAAAAAAATAAGGCTTTGAGCACCACAAGCCGAGTGCCATGACATCATTGTACTTCCTGGTGACCGGTGTCCCACGCACAGTTACTTCTTAAGTTCACTGAATAAAATAAAACGGTAAATGATGATTGAGTGTACTTCTTCCTTCCTCCTCAGGCTGGACTGTACCGTCTGTCCGGTTCTGATCGCACCGTGAAGGACCTGAAGGAGAAGTTTCTCCGCAGCAAAACGGTTCCCGTGCTCAGCAAGGTGGACGACATCAATGCCATCACCGGCCTCCTCAAGGACTTCCTGAGGAACCTCAAGGAGCCGCTTCTCACCTTCCGCCTCAACCGTACCTTCATGGAGGCAGCCGGTGCGTGTGTGTGCGTGTGTGCGTGTGTGCGTGTGTGCGTGTGTGCGTGTGTGCGTGTGTGCGTGTGTGCGTGTGTGTGTGTGTGTGTGTGTGTGTTAAACTAGCTGGAAGCTGTTTCTGATGCCGAGGGCTCTATAGGGAAGAAACTAAGAGCAAACTTTTGAAATAACCAACTTTGTGTAACTTTTTAATGGGCTGCAGACTCATTTAAAGCAGGTTTCATATGAGCTTCTACTTTGTTTTTGCAATTGGTTTTGAGCCTTGATGGAAACCACAGCCAGGAAGTTTCCTGGAACTAACTAAAGAGATTGATCTTTCAGTTTGTTAGGCTTTTTATTTTCGTATTTGTTTGTTACTGGAGTCGAATACGTTTGATTTCAAGTTGTTAATAAAGCCGCACAACCTTCCATTTCTTGGTCTGTGCTGACATGTTTTTTTTTCTTCTTTGTTCTCTCTCAGAGGTTTCAGACGACGACAACAGCATCGCTCTGATGTACCAAACCGTGGGTGACCTGCCGCAGGCCAACAGGGACACGCTGGCTTTCTTAGCTCTTCACCTTCAGAGGTTGGCACTAATAATATTATATACTAATGTACCGATTTAGAGCTGTGCATCGACCAACGCAGCTGATGTAAAAGCATTCGCTCTGCTTTGATGTTATTTATGTTCCTGCTACACACTCTGGATTTGCAGATATTCACAGGAGTCTCTCTGTAACTGAGCTTTATATTTTATTTTGCTTTATGAGTTGCTTTGGGCAAAGGTGTGCTGAGAATTCAATAAACACCTCAAACTATCTGATTATCTGATTTTAGACGGACAATCAGTCAGTTCATTTAACCTAAAACACTCCAGCTGCGTATTAGGGCCATTGTAGGTAAATAAATAAAGAAACAATTCCGGAGCTGGAGGAGGATGTTATATTCTGAATGTCTGAGATTAAAGTAGTAAATTTACAAGAAAAAATTTGTGAATTTACGGGGGGGGGGATATTCTCTGATATTATAAAGTCATAAATGTATTTAGTTTTCTGTTCTGTTTTTTTGTCGTTACCCTTCGCTTAACTTACCAAGATTGGATCAACCTCATCACACAACGGATACTGTCCATCTTTCCATTTTGGAATGTCCCCCCCTCTGGCTCTATAATTGATTTGTTTTTGACCTACAATGGCCCCGTTGTAAAATCCCTATGAATGCAGTGTGTTGTATTTCCCAAGGAGACAGATATGAATCTTGAATCTTATCTTATCTTTCAGAGTTGCTGACAGTTTGGACACGAGGATGGACATCAGTAACTTGGCTCGAGTGTTTGGTCCAACTATTTTGGGTCATGCAGTTCCCAACCCCGACCCCATGACAATCCTACAGGACACCAAACGACAACCCAAGGTAGGCCTGAAGGATCCGTCCGGTTTCTTCAGTCATGTAAATCCACGATATAGAAAACTTTAAAGTTCTGGTAAAGCAGCTTCTTCGACAGAAAAGCAACAGAGGAGCAGCTGGTGCATGTTTACAGTGTAGCCAAACAAACGTGTTGTCATTACGTGTGTTTACAGCCAAATGTTTATGCACAGTTTCAATTTATGCATAAAAACCCTGAGTGGGAATAATATATATTTCAAGATTCATATATATAGAAGGTTACGCTTGGCTGAGGTGTAAAAGTTGGTGCATGGATAAAAGCAAAATGGAAACATTTAGTGAATAAATAACGACATACCGTCCTCTTATTAATACATTACACTAACACACATTTATTACTGATTTGCATCCAGTTTTCTTTGTTTTTCACTGGAGATTTTAAATGTCATCTCTCTGCGCCCTCTTCTTCTGCAACGGTAAAATGGTTTTCCACCTTCTGCCTATCTCGACGTAGCAGCTCCTAATAATCACATAATGGTGGTGGATGGAAACGAGCATTTATTCGTGTTTTCTTTTGCTGAATTTCTCGAAATACGGTTAAGATCTGCAAAGCATTCGGGTGGAGACCTGACTAACAACTGGCCTTTCTCCACCATGTCATGGTGAGCCCAGTGAAAGGAGTTCCTCAGCCTGCAGCTCTTCATTTACAGCTCTCTGCGGCTCCTCCTCGTTCCATTACACCGTGTTTGTGTAACTGATCCACTGACGGCTAAACAATGGCCGTGTCTTGTTCCCTCGTAGACGCTTGTTGTTGATTGCTGTCAGCTTTAACCTTGGTGACAGATCCATTGAGTCTCCCGTGACTGCGCCGCAATAAAAGCCACTCCTTGTTTTGCCAGTTGAATGCTTTTTTAAATGTGAATTTAACTATCTAACGTCAACACTGAGGCAGATATTAATGAGATGACATTAAAAACAGCTGGAATACACGCGTGTGTCGTTTCCTGCGAGTCCTTCGTGTGTAAGGAGACGATTTGAATGCAGTGCAGAAGTGTTGGACTCTGCCACTAACTAACTAATGAAAACTACTATCTAGAGAAGTTATCACAGTGTGAATATTATTGCCAGCCGGCCAATCAGTCTCGTATATAATTATTTTGCCGCCTGAGGGTTTAACGCAGATCGACACAGACAGTAACGTCTGTGTGGAAGTTTTTCAGCTAGTGAAGAAGACATAAAATTCACAATTTGTAAAAGGCTGCAAGTCAAAATAAACTGGAGAAACAACTTTAAAAACTAAGTTTTTAACTAGAAGGTCCTGTAACTTGGTGCTGTTTTTTTGGAGAAAATGTAATTTATTTAATAGTCAATGTTTTATTAAGAAAATAAAAAAAAATTTATTTCAATTTTCCATTAAAGACAAAGTTACAAAAATGTTTGTATGCTGTCAATTTTAGTTATTAGAAATAAATAAAAGTCTGAATCTGAGGCTCAGTTGGTGCATCTTCTATCTTACTATCAAACATTGGGTTTCATTTCATGAAGAGTGTTTACTGTGAAACAAAACCGTAGTCTCAAAGTCCAGATGCGATTTTATCATTTTAAAAGTATTAAATTAAGAATTTAAACAAATTACTATGATGAATAATAATTATTACACTAATGCATATGAAAAAAAAAAAAAAACATTATTTTAACCCGTCTTAATAAGAGACAGAGCTACCACAGCATACAGACTCCCAACAAGCTTTTTACTAAGTACGGTAATACTACATTTCACAACGCCCCCCACACACACACACACACTCAGCCGTAGAAGATGAGGCAACCCGATGAAACAACCCTCACGTGTCACTGCTGCCTCTGTTCAGGTTGTGGAGCGTCTCCTGGCCCTGCCGGTGGATTACTGGGGCCAGTTTGTGATGGCAGGAAGCGCGCCACCCAACTTGGATCACCTAATCATCGAGAACGCGAACTGCTACGCCACCCCCGAGAGAAGTACGAGCTCACGGCTAGACTCTGTGTGTTGTTGTGCGCTTCTCGTTGGCTGGCTGATCGTTCATTGTTGACTGTTTGTACTGTTGCAGTGAGCATGCTGGGACCTCTGACTACTCCAGAGCACCAGCTCAACAAAACTCCTTCCTCCAGCTCCTTGTCTCAGCGCATGAAGTCCACTCTGACTCCGAGGTAAACACACAATCGTACCTTGTTTTATAAGCGCACATCACATGATTAATTGCCTCTAGAATGAATGTTGTGTGCTGCCGATTTATTTTTTATTTTTTTATGTGTTGTTGAAGTGAGGCTGTTTGAGGTTCTTCTCCACAGTCGGTGTTCTCGACAGTAGATGCAGTTTGTAGAAACAGACAGAAAGCAGGAAGCTAAACGATGTACTGCTGTGGAGTTACAGTTACTGTGGAATATCAGTTCAAGTGTACGCTATATTTAGAATATTTTCACTTCTGTACCTGTCAGACAGGAACTGAAGCTGTTATCTGTGCTCTCTTTAAAGACACCAGTGTCCATTGACAAAAACAGTAATTTAACCTCGCAGAACACAGGAGCTGCTGGTGTACTGCTGCCTCCATCAGTTAGTTTGTCTTATTGTGTGACTTAAGTGTTTTTAAAGGGTTAGTTCGGATTTATCAAAGTCACTCTATAACACAAACTAACTAACTGATGGAGGCAGCAGTACACCAGCAGCTCCTGTGTTCTGCAAGGCAAAGTTACTGTTTTTTTTAAAGGAGTCTGGTGACTTTGAGGAGTTTTTAGGTGTCTAAATTACATTTGCACAGCAGTATATTGCTTAGCTACCTGCTGTTACTCCTGTCTGTTTTCAAACTGCAGTGGATAAGTACCTTATTCAACCCCACTTAAACACATCCAAACTATCCCTTTAACACCTTTTTCTAATCACGGTTTTCGTGATTAATTTCCTCTGTAATGACTGTTGTGTGCTGCTGATTCAAACGTTCGAGAAAGCTATATAGAACTTAATTTAATTTAGAGAAAAGCTGACTCATTTGAATATCTTTCATAGAAGTTAATCTACTGTACAATATCTCATTACCCTCAAATGACTGTTTTATTGACCTTCACTCCTAATTCCGTTGAATCCACTTTTGTGCACTCTTTGTTGCAGGTTCGGGAGCAAGAGCAAATCGGCAGTCGGGTTTTCTCGCCAAGGAAAATTCTTTGCATCTCCACTGCTGAAATAATCCAAAGCAGCTACAAATAACTCTTTATTCATACTGCAATAACAACCTTCTTTTTGCATTCATGCATAACACATAATATGCCTTCTAACAAAAACCGCCTGCAGGCAGTCTCTTAGTCTTCTTATAATCGTTTAATATTTCACAATAGTGAGCGTTGTGTTTTGATGATTTTACGTGTTTGCAAAAGGACACTTTTTAAAAACCAAATAGTAGGTTTTCCTATCTTTGCACACGCGTGTTTCTTCGGAGCTGATGCTTTTTGCTAAATGTTTAACGAGACTTTCTCATGTTACCTCTTTCACACGCGACATATTCCCGTATAGTACTTTCTTTTTTGTTGAGAAATGTGCGCGTAGCTGAAAATATTTACTGTGTATTTACAGTGTGATTGTGACCTGCTTCTAAATTCAATACTTTTCTTTTGACAGTTTTTCAACTCATGTGTCACTCAGAAGTTGAAGAACTGACTCTTTTGGCATTTCATTGTAGGTTGTAACTGAACGTGTGATGGCTAGTAACATTAACTTTTATGTTTTTTTTTATGTTTGTATTTGATTCCCATTAAGTTTTGATTGTCTTCATCCTCCGGTGAATGGTGCTGTACATGTTTACAAGCTCTGGACTGGGTGTGAAGTTACTGGCAATTGGCATTAATCTCCTTTTTTAAAAAACCCATTTTGTTTTAATATCTTCTCTGCCGTTGTGTTTTGCACGTCCAGCGATCATCAGGAACATTGTTCACTGCTTTATGTCACCGGCTGTAATCTCTGTCTGACACTTTTTCTCGTGTAAAGTTTATTGCTGTGTGATGTTTGTACTGTGGGAGGACGCTCGAGAGCGATCTCATGCAAAAGGTAATTACTTTGTAAGATTAGCCAGTTAAGTTGCCAGGGCATTATTTGATCATTTAGAACACAATTTTGTACACAAGTACTTGCTCTAAAAGTCATGTAACTTATAAAAAATACATTTCTAACCTTTTACAAAAGTGTCTGGTTTGCTTTCTGATGCTTTGTTGTTCACAAAGTGTGAGAACAGGGATCTTTAAAAAGTCTTTAGAGGCATTGAATTCTTAATCTAAAAATAAGGACTGAACTCGTATTAAAATGTCTTGAATCAATCTTTTAAAGTCTCTTTTTCTGACCATGCATTGTAAAATCTCAAAATAATTGATCACCAAATGCCTCATTAATGTCACACATCCAGAGAGCTGGAAAATTTCATTAAAAAAATTGGTCTTTTTGGGTCAAAAAGACCAATTTTGACCCCAATTGGTCAAAATTTCTTTTTTTAAAATCTTGGATGTAATTGACCTGTAGGAGCTCTGATCCAGGTCAACTTGTGGATGTAAGCCAGAAGGTTTGGTCGTACTTCGAAGTGACGAAGACGCCGATGGATGTTCTCGTTGTATGTTGACAGGTTTGTGCACAAATCTTATTTCACCTTTTTTATTTGGAAAACTAAGCTAGCTTTGTCTGTAGCTAATGCTAACCATCATGTTTGTAGAACAGCTCAGCGTCAAGGATGTTTTTTTTAAATTAAATGCTGATGTTATAGTTGCACAAAATATAAATGAAAGATGATAAATATTTAAAGTAGTAAATGTAGTATTTGAGGTATGATTTTTACACAAAGCCATTCCCGTTTTGATCCATTTGCTTCTATTCTCTTTAGATCTAAATTCGTGTTCGATTTGACCCGCCAGATGTCTCCATTTTTTTTTAATAATATAAACTGCTGTTTATCTTTTTTGTGAGGTAAAAATTCTCTTTAAATTTGTTATGTTAGATATTAAACGGTAGAGACTAAAAATTAGCTTTTTACAGGGTCAGGAATTTAATTTGAGTAATTTCCAGGTCTGGAATAGATTATGGAAAAAAGAAAAGCACAGGGAGAAGTATTTGTGATTCCACACTATTGCCCCTATTCTGTTTTCTAAAATGTTAAATTCAGGATTCCTAAGAAATGAATCCTGGAAGTGTTTGACATTGAGTTTTGTTGCAGCGCGTGAGAAGACGTGGCAGGAAGTTTGACATGTGACTCAAAGTTCTTACACAGAAGGCCATAAGGTAAAGATTATATATGATAAACTGGAATTTATTTTTAGAAAAGGTACATTACATATTTCACTTGAATGTGTACTTTCTTTGTGCGAGGTATTCTTGGTCCAGTAGTTTAGAAAATGTTCAAACGTCAACATTTGGGCCACGGCCAGAGAAGAGGCGTGTTCCTGACGTAGTCCTGGAAGGCCGGGTCGGAGCCCCACTTCTTCATGGCCTGCTTCTCCAGGATGGGGATCCCGCTGACGTACCGCAGCAGGAACCAGACGAAGAGCGGCGACGCAGCGCTCAGGAACTGGTGACCCTCCATCACCGACGAGGCCGACAACCAGAGACCCGACCACTGCAGGATCTCCCCGAAGTAGTTCGGGTGTCTGCTGTAGGCCCAAAGTCCACTCTGGATGAACTTCCCCTGGACGCACACACAATAAAATCGCACATTTACCCTCAGTGAACGATGCATGGAGATGGATTAGGTGTGAGGAGTTGATGATCTTGGCCTTCTCTCCAATTTAATGGCACTTAAAGCGCCAAAAAAATTAATTAAAAAACTCAACAGCAATGTCTCTTTCCAGAAATCATGACCTGGTTACTCAAAACACCACATCGTTGTCGTGAGCAGCTTCACATAGAGCTTCAAATATTAGTCGATCATCAGGAAAAATAGGAAAGAAAGTGTCAGAAAAAGCTGTTTTCAGCCTCTGAAATATGGAGATTTCTGTCTTTTCTCTGTTTTATATCACATTGAAGTGAATATCTTTGGGTTTTGGACAGAAGAAACAAGACATTTAAAGACGATTCGACATTTTTCACTTTCTATTCACTATATTCTGCCATTTTATATACGATGGAACGATTTATCGATTAGTCTAGAAAATGATCGGAATTAATTGACATTAAAAATAATCGTTAGTTGCAGCTCTAGCTTCATGTAGGAACTATTTTCTCTCAAGCGTATCACCGTGCAGCAGGAAGTGTGCGTCTCCTCCTGGGCGAGAGGCTCCTCTGTGCTCACCTGAGCTCGCTAACGTTCGACATCATTAACGTTTAAATCTCACGCTGTCATGATCTGTGGACCGAGACATTCACCACGAGCCGAGTGCAAAACCAGTTCCTTTATATTGGAGAGAAGGCCGACATCTCCAACACTCGGCAACTCGCACCTAAACTATCTAGAGTGATTTACAGCACGGCAGGTAAGAGGGAAACGTGTTTTTAAACTTTGGGGGTGAACTGTCCCTTTTTAACTTACAGCATTATCTGGGTCACGCTTGAAAAGCCATTTCTGCTGGTCAGCTATAGCTTCAGCCGCGAAGCCGAGGCCCCACACAGTCCAGCCCATGTAGTCCCTCGCTCCCAGAGGAACATCCCGCTTCTCGCTGTTCAGCATGAGGGTGGGCAGCAGGGTCATAAACACCCACACGGCTGAGAGAAACAGGAAAAACATTCATCATTTCCAACCGGCCTCGCCACCTTCAGCTTCATTCAGCTTACAGCAACCAACAGCGGCTTCCTAGAATAAATACATACTAAGAGCGAGAAACTAGACAGTGATTAATGCAAGACGACCCTCGCTTCACTCGGGTGCCGAGGACTATGGACTATGCAAAGGAGAGGAAGGTATTTCCACCTTGAATAGTCCAGTACACAAAGAAAGTCCCTGGGCTGTCTCTGACATGGTTGAACCTGCGATCTTGACCGTCCTTCAAGATCCGCATGAAGAGGAAAGTCCCGAGCCTGCAGACACATTCACATTAACCAGAGGCATTATTCATTAACCCGACTTTAAGGTTGCACATTCATTGGTTCCTCGTCTGACCTCGACAACGATCCTGCAGGACTTACACACAACTCTGCAGGTTAATCAAACGGTGTAAATCAGCATTCCTCCGTTGTGTTCAACGCTGCCTTATAACCTTTTTTGCACCTGAATTAGCCTGAACATGCTGCTTTTTGAATAAATGTGGGAAAACCAGTAGACTCCTTTCCTATTGCCAGTATATCTTTCTGTACCCAACTCGGG
Organism: Bovichtus diacanthus; assembly: GCA_943590825.1. Lineage (NCBI taxonomy): Eukaryota > Metazoa > Chordata > Actinopteri > Perciformes > Bovichtidae > Bovichtus > Bovichtus diacanthus. Next base: position 6,557,995 of record CALSBV010010214.1, read on the forward strand.
AAAAGAGACCATCAGAGGAGCACCTGAATGCACTGTTGGCGGAGGTTCTAGTTTATATCTGTTAATTATTCAGTCTCTCTTTTAAACCACAGTTGGTGATTGTTCTAACCAAGAACCTTTGAGTTTTACAACGATCAGCGAGGTAAAATTACTGTTTCTGTCAATGGAGTCTGGTTGGGGAGAGCATAATAATGTTTTGTACGCTAATGCATTTGAATAATCATCCACCTCCCTGTGGATTTTATGCATTATATATTCACTTAAATGCACATATAGCATAGATCGCCATGTTTCCATCTCTGCCGAGAGATACATCTGACTTCTGCAGTCATGAATGCAGATTGTAGCCTTTCTAAAAAGACAAAAGCTGGATGTTTATGGGTTTCTTGCCCAGTGGGAAAAGGGCTTCACTTACCTGAGTCCCCATGCTGTCACCAACCCAGTCTGCACCTTCTGACGGACATGAGTAGCTCCTCCCCAGATACGACTCAGGTGGGCAAGCAGTACAAATGTGCCAGATCCTGGAAGAAGACAAAAACAAAAGAGAAAGAGAGAAGCTGCAGTCTCAGGGCAGTTGGGAGATGGGCATGGCGGATAGCTCTACTTGTTGCACAGTAAGGCGTGTTCAATAAATCTTTTACCCAGGATACTGCAGACAATTGGTTCCAAAGTTCAAGGGTAAAATATCCAGGAGAAAAGCACACGGGGCAGAACCAGGAGAGGACGAGTCAGAGAGACGTGTCAAGGTGATTCGTTTGAGAAATTATAAAGAAATCAGTCAGGTAAGCTGCACTGCTCCACACGTTACACACAATTTAAAAATGATCTGCATTTAAGCAAGAACTTCAATCTTCCACATTCCTCAGAACTTTTTGTCAATCACCTTTAATAAAACTCCCGTTTTCCTTTGGGTAAGAGTGCTAAGGCTGCAGCTAATTATTATATTAATCATTATTTTCATTATCTATTAATCTGTGTGGGTCTATAAATGATTTAGAGAATGATGAAAGAAGTTTGCTACAGCTCAGGGTGACACCTTCTCATTGCTTTTTTGTCCGACTAACAGTTCAAAACCCAAAAGATATTTACTTCATTATTACACGAAAAATAAAAAATGATTAAAAGAGTTGCCCGTAAATCTTCTCTCGGACTGATTGATTAATCGACTACTTGTTTCAGCTCTCGAGGACAATAATTAATTAAGAATTGAATCAGAACAAACTGTAATTGGGTTGTTCCTGTTATGCAGCAATATTTCTGTCCCATGAATACTTTCTTTAAAATGTATCAAATATTCATGATGGATTAAAGTCTTCATTGTCACATAAACACAGAATAATGCACATTAAAAATACATATAATGTTAAACTCTCTGACTTTAGTTATTTGCTATGGAACTATTTCTCCCTGAAGTCATTTTCCGCCACGTTAATTTGTAGTTTCTCGCCTGACCTCAAAAAAAGACTACAATTCCATACAGACCGCTTTCAGAAAATGACATAATTATTTTGAAGGGTGTTTAAAGACATATAATGAGCATACATTTTCACTATCCCCCCCATGTTTCATGGTGTTTATCTGTGCGCCAGACCTCTTTAAGTAAATAAAGAAATAAAAAATGTGAAACATATTTGATACAAAAGCTCTGTTTATGTGCAGAAGGTTAACTTAGCTAAACATGTCCCGCCCTGTCTATATTCCAATGACTGCCTGAGATGGGACAATTTGTTTTCCTGTAAATTAAAACTGGTCACTATTCTTATATAATGCAAAACAAAACAAACAATGAAAATACTTTTTTAAAAAAAATTAAAATTACTGCATATTAGGAATGACCCAATTATAATGTTTAAACTGGAGATTAATGTTTTTTTTTTTTTTTTTACAAATGCAAATGTGAGACCAAAGAGACGTAATCACTCGTGGAGAGTCACGCTGTGTTACTTCCTCAATAAAAATTAAAAGGAGGGCCCCCTCTGATTTAGAAGGAGGGCCCCTCTGGTTTAGAAGGAGGGCCCCTCTGGTTTAGAAGGAGGGCCCCTCTGGTTTAAAAGGAGGGCCCCTCTGGTTTAGAAGGAGGGCCCCCTCTTGTTTAAAAGGAGGGCCCCCTTTGATTTAAAAGGAGGGCCCCTCTGGTTTAGAAGGAGGGCCCCTCTGGTTTAGAAGGAGGGCCCCCTTTGATTTAAAAGGAGGGCCCCTCTGGTTTAGAAGGAGGGCCCCTCTGGTTTAGAAGGAGGGCCCAGGATCCCTGTGTGCGGCCCTGCACACTCTGTAAGCTGCTCCTCAAGATGAAGGAGGAGGAGCTCTCTGGCTGTTTCACAACAAAGCTGCTTTAGATAACATAAGTTGTATAACGGCTCGATATTTAAGTGCACAGCAAGAAAAAACTAAAAACTAAATTATAACTCCACAGGTGAATTATAAGGAAGTAACCTACTAGTTTTTGTTCTTCTTCAGTGGACTCGATTTGAATGAAATTCACCTGAAAAACAAGTCCGGCTGCAAACCCAGTCAGCAGCACATATAATCCGCAAAGTGAAATGCTTGATTACCTGCCAAGTCATAAAACTTCTCGGTCCTGAAGGCTGCAGCCAGAGCCCAGCCGGCCCACTGGATGCCCAGGTCTGCGGCGGCACATTTCACCAGAGTGCTGCCCATGATCAAGTCCTGCAGGACGGCGAGCAGCGCAGTGATCTGCCCGGAGTTTATCATGGAGACACTCCTCCCACAGCAGCAGACGGCCGGTTAAAGTTCACTGCTGCCTTTCTGCTGCTGCTGGGAGTGGCTGGGCCGCAGGGAACTCTGGGTAGCGTAGTTATTAGAGGATTAAGATAAGATAAGATAAGATAGAACTTTATTTATCCCAAGGGAAATTGTTGTGCAACTGTTGCAATACACAGTAGGAGACAGTATAAGATGCAAAACATTTACAAAGATGTACAAATAGTGCAAAGAGGTGTTGGAAGAAGTATTAATACCACAGATTATAAATACTACAAATAACAACAAAATATACTTAAAGTACTAATTCTGCAGAATATGTGTTCATCACTTTACTGTAGCAGCTGGTAAAAGAGGAGTTTTTTATTTAATTTATTATTATAATTTTCTTTTTTTTTTTTTTTACTATGTATACTGCCAGGTAGCTTATGTATTAATAGTACTATAATAGTACACGATAAAGGATTTGTTGGTTATATTTTGTATTGTGAATCTGAATCTTCAAAGAATCTTAAATGATCAAATAAATAAAGTGGAATTAATAGTATAAAGTTACATAAAATGGAAATACTCAAGTAAAGTACAAGTACCTCAAAAATGTACAGTACTTGAGTAAATGTACTTAGTTACTATCCACATTTTTGCCACCTCGTCTAATATCATTAAGTTGAAATACGCCTATAAATATTTCTGTGAAAAACCCAAAAGGGTCCTGTGTTACAGCAGCACAGAGACGAGAACTATTTAAATGAAATAAAAAATAAATAAAATGAGAGATGAAGAAAGTAGCATAAAAAAAAATACAGTAGTAATAGAATATATATATGTATAAAACATATAAAATATCACATATACGGTAATATATGTGCAGTAAAAGTAGTACCTACATACTTGAAAATAATAATACAATACTATGAAATATCTTTAACAGAAATAGAAAATAATGCCATTATATAACAAACGCTATAAGGTGCAATAATAATATAAATAATAATAATAATACACTAATGTATTGCTATTTAATGTAGTGTTATATATGTTTCCACTATACTCCCATAATAATAATAATAATAATTAATATATAATCATGGATATTGTGTTCATTTTTTGTCTTTTTTTTTTGTTCTTTTGTTTGTAAAACACAAAAATGTTATTTGCATTGAATTTTTACGTACAACTGAAAAACAAAAACCACAATTAAACATTTGTTTTCTTTTTTTTCCTCTTCATCATTAGGAAGAAATACAGTCAAGAATGTCAGAAAAAATGTCCGACAGTCCAAAAAGAAGCTCTGGTGACTTTGCTAAAAAAGTCCAAAGACAGCTGAGCAGAAGCAAAGAAAAGGTGAAAAATAATCTACAAAAAAATGGAAAAATCAATTTTAGTGGCCGTTGCTTTAAAGTGTGAGCTGTTTTCTGCAGGTTCTGCAGAAGCTGGGGAAGACGGTGGAGAGCAGAGACGACCAGTTTGAACATTTTCTCCACCAGTTTAATGACCAGCAGGTAAATAGCACTCTAGGTACCGAGGTAGATATGTATTTCAGATTTTTTTTTTTGGGTGAACTGTCTCTTTAATGAGAAAACGAGAAGTATGGAGGTACTGTTGTGTGTTCATTTGGAAAGTAAAATACATTTAAATGTTTGAACAATTGAATAAAAGACGTTTGATTTATTGGCTATCAGTGAGTCAAACATCATTAAAGTCATAAATCTGAAGACATGCAAAACTCTTCTGTTTGCAGACCGATGGGAACCAGATGTACAAGGACATGAGGAACTACATTAATGCAGTTAGAGGTGAAAAGGCTTTTTGCTTGTGGATGCTGCAGGTTTCTGTCCTCTGCATGTCTCATATGGACCATTGTGCTTTTCTCAGACATGCGAGAAGCTTCGAGACGTCTTTCCCAGTCTCTGTTTGACGCTTATGAAACGGACTGGGCTGGAGAGGAGGATCTGGGCGGCATCGTAGAGGTCAGTGCTATCTGGATGATATGAAACTCAGCGCACTGCTTCAACACTTTGTGTTTTACAGAAGCAGCAGGGCCTGAACACCTCCTCGCTGCCTCTCTTCATACATAATTAATAGCTATATTTATGCTGCATGTTTTAATAAGGGAGAGGACCTCCTGTGGAACGACTTTGAGGTGAAGCTGCTGGATCAGGCCGTACGCACCATGGAGTCCTACGTGAGCCAATTCCCAGACGTCAAGGTGAGACGAGCAAACACATGTGAATACACAGGCCTGAGAGCAAACACACACACACACATATTATATCTGGAGCTTCCTTCGTTTTCAATCTGCAGGAGAAAGTAGCGAAGAGGGGAAGGAAGCTGGTGGACTACGACTCCACTCTGCACCAGCTGGAGGCTCTGCAGACGGCCAAGAAGAGGGACGATGTGAAGATTAACAAGGTTAAAAGTTCTCTCTTTGATTACACACAAACACAGAACTATGCACACAAGTCTGACAACAACAAGATGGCAGACTGCTAAACTGTAAACACATTAAACATGGTTTTCACTCCAATAGACATTTGAAATCACATTCTTTTTTGCAGAAGTCTGAGCACAAATTGGATCAAAGTGAATTACTAATCAGTCTCACCTGTTCAAACTTAATTGGCAAAAGACTCAGATGTCAGAGCGTCTGTCTCTGTCTGTCTGTCTCTCTCTGTCTGTCTGTCTGTCTGTCTGTCTGTCTCTCTCTGTCTGTCTGTCTCTCTCTCTGTCTCTCTCTCTCTGTCTCTCTCTCTGTCTGTCTGTCTCGCTCTCTGTCTGTCTCTGTCTGTCTGTCTGTCTCTGTCTGTCTCTGTCTGTCTGTCTGTCTCTGTCTGTCTGTCTCTCTCTCTGTCTCTCTCTCTCTGTCTCTCTCTCTGTCTGTCTGTTTGTCTGTCT
>CALSBV010010214.1:6566210-6597528 GCA_943590825.1 Bovichtus diacanthus
TACTTTATACTTCTACTATTTCTACTTCCACTATAATTGGAAGGAAAATATTTAACTTTTTACTCCACTACATTTGTCTGATAACTTTAGTTACTTAAGTTTTTCAGATTTAATGACATAAAATATAATCAAAAAATAATTTTGCTTAAATTAAGATAAAACTTTATTGATCCCATGGTGGAATTCACAAGCAGCTACCCAGCAGTATATAGATGTAATTCCTTTACCAGCTGCAATATTAACATAATGAGTACTTTTATTTTTTTGTATATTTTGATAATAATAAACTTTATTTAAAGAGAACGTTTCATACAAGACATGCAGTGCTTTACAAAATAATAAATGCAACACATTTAAATAAGGGTATTGGACAAAAAAAACACAGTAGATGCTAAAATATATTAAAAACAGACAAAATTCTAAATTATAATAATTAGAGAATTAGTAAAGAACAAAATAAGAATTACATTAATTTTAAGATAAATAAAATTTAAAAAAACTTACTTAAGTTAGATTTTGAATGCAGGACTTTTACTTGTAACAGAGTATTTATATACTGTAGTATTACTGTGGTATTACTCCCACCTCTGAATATTTTTGACTTTTCTCTCTGTCTCCTGTAGGATGCTCCTGCAGAAAAACCGGCACCTCTGGACTCAAAAAGCACAGACGTTTAAAGTATTCACACTTTAGGTTTGTATGTTCTTCCTAATTTGTCATCTTCTTATTACACACTCTGTTGTTTCTGTGTTTGACCGAGTGTCTCGTGAATCTGCCCCGTGTAGCTTCAAACAGAGGAGTCAGAAGAGTGAAGTCAGCAGCTGCAGCAGACAGAAATGTGGAGACAGCAGCTGTGAATGTCCAACTATGTGTCAGGAATGATGGACTGCTGGTGTTGGTTTTCTTATTTATCTTTTATTGAAATCATACAGTTCACAGTTTGGGTAAAGTCGTATTTTTCATGCCATGTTTCATTCAAAGTTTCCTCTGAAAAGTAAAGAAACATTTCTGCAGGACAGACTCCAAACATTTAAAAATCAGAGTTTATGTTAGCGAACATTAACGGTTTTTAGAAAACGTTCTTACTGACTACAGTATGCTCACTTTATTTCACATTTTAGTTTGAATTAGATGTATTTGATCTTTTTCACAAAACTGGATTCTGTTAATGAGCTGTGAACCTAAATCATGTGATTCTGAACGGGGATGTTTTCTGTGCATCAATATTTTATGTTTTCACATTTATACTAATTTGTTGAATGTGCATATAGAGATGTGTAGAAAATGATTATAAAAATGTATACACAATAAATCCTTCTATCTTAATTTAATTTAAAATAAGGTGTCAACAGCTGTGCTTCCTTCTCTGGAGGTTTTAAAATGATAGAGACAAAAACAACGAGCTCTCACTCTGCACATGTTCAGCTAATCGTCAACCAAGAAAACTCACAATAATGGAGAAATATCACATCTCTAACCCCCCAAAAAATGTATTATTAATAATAATAATAATAATAATAACAACAATGCAGTTACCAGACATTATTTAGTAAACCAAATAAATACATAAATAAATATCCTAAACCAAAAATATAAATAATAACAGTAATAAAAATAAATTAGATCACATACATGAATTAATTAAAAAAATACATAAATGAAAAGTTTATTCAGCCAAAGCTCTAGAACAAGAATCGCTTTCCAGAGTTAAAATGTCAGAGATCCGTCTTTAACGGGTTAGTTTGATGATAGAAAATCTGTGTTTGCTTTAATATAAGAAAAATGAATGAATATTAATACAGCACCTTGCATGCACAGAATGCTGCACAAAGTGCTTATTCAGCATCAGAAAACAAGTTTAAAAACCTTACAAATACACAAGGATGAAGGGAGAAAATTAGTTTAGCTTTTATCTAAAAATGAGAGGAAATCCTGAAATGAAAGTTTAAAAACAGGCAGCTGCAGGGAGCGTTCCATATGTTATATTTAAGGGCGCAGAGGCTAAAAGTAGCATCCTTAAAGGTTTGTGTGGCGAGCTCGTGGACAGTTCGAGGTGCAGCTGTGGAGGTCGACTTCATGTGAGAGCTTCCTGAAGTCTCACTTCCTGGTCTGTAACAACAAGGATTTTTATTATCGCAGTCGGAGACACAGAAACCACGTTTTAAATGACGGCATTCGAGATAATGTTTTGCAGGTTTAAGAACATTTGAGATTAAATTCTTTCTCTTTAGGATCAAGTCATTCAGAGGATTGCAGGAAAAGCTGCTTTGTGTAATGACTGGGCAGCATGCATCATCTTAATGGGGGTATTTTCTATTTATTAATGGATATTTTTGGATTAATTTGTTGTCTAAATGGGCTCCTGCAGACTTCCTCCAGAAAGATGGACGTAAAAGAGATGTCAAACTCAAGTCCACTATATTTATTTATAGAACACCTTTCATGCAAACATGCGGCACAAAGTGCTTCACACAGAGAAACAAACAACAAAAAGAGCAAAAAATTACAACAATAAAATGTTAAGAAGTCAATAAGTAAAAAATCTCTAGAATAAAATTAAATAAACAAATAAATAATGTAAAAAAACAATGATTAAAAACTAAGGCTGTAACATTATTCCAAATGACATCCAGCTGAATATGTTGGAATAACCCCATTGTAACAACAATAATAGAACATAAGCACAATTAGACAAAACATTTAAGTGGAAACAAAAATAATGACTTTCTGACTCTTTTTAAAGGGCTACTCCACTAAGCTTCACACTGAGATCAGCATCAGTGTCACTCGGCCTTTACTGTCTCTGCCGTCATCGGGTCTTTCTCAGCTTTGATTCAGGAGTTTGAAAAACGTGCTTGTTTACTGTGCAGGAAGGATGTCGGGTGCGCCCCGAAACCAGATCGGCACAGTGCTGGTTTGAGCCGGTCTGGTGTGGAAAAACAAAACACTGCATGTCCAAACTGCACCGCTAACAAAACAGATAAATATTCCACGTGGCTTGTTTTTTGGCTGAACTTAAAAGCTGTGACAACATGAAATCTGGGAGGGAGAGCAGCTCGTTGAAGATGCTACCAAGTTGCATTATGTAAAAGTCAGTAAATCTCTGCTGCTCAGATTTGGACTTATCTTTATTTTTTAAATCCGTCACTTCCACGTCCTTTAACCTTTAACCTTTAACCTTTGTGCAACACTGAACCACGAGAGCACAGGTCACTTTCACATTCAGGTCACTTTCAGTATCACGATTAGAAAAATATTGTGCTCATCAAGATATTTACTTTTTGTCCCTACATAGTCCAGTCGAGCCAAAATGATGAGTCGAATTAATCTTCAACTATTTTCATCATGAATTTGTTGTTTTATATCATATAAAATGCAGAGAAAATGTCACTGGTTGCAGCTTCACAAATGTGAAGATTTGCTCAGTTTTTCAGTCTTCTATGATATCAAATGAAAGATCTTAAAGTTTTTGGACTGTTGGTTGTATAAAACAATTGACATACAACATGACTGATCAACCTGCTTATATTACAGTTTATACTATACTATTACTCGCCAGGCTACCACAGTATTACATATATATACTTTATTCCTATATTTCAGCTGCATTATTGTATGTCTTAGATTCTCATTAGATGTTACAGTTATAGGAGCTTGAGCTCTAAACATTTCATTGTCCTGCCCTTACTATCAATTAATAATTTACTCATTTATTTTAATTTTACTATTATTATCATCATCACTATTGTTATTATTATTATGATTATTTTGAATTATTATTATTTATGTAGTTATTGAAATTACTTATGAACAACATTATTATTATTATTACTACCATTTATTAACTTTTTATTTTTATCTTTTCATTCCTCCTCCTCTTCCTCGCACACACCTGCACATTCCTCTGGTCACAGTTCATCATACATGAATATATACGACACATTTGCACAACACACTTTCATACATGCGCACAAACACTTACAATACCAACAGAAAACAACTAAAAATCATAACACATGTTTCACACGTTTTGTGTTAATGTCTGTTTGTACTGTAGGTCACACTGACAAAAAAAAAAAAGGAAAACGGAATTTCATTGTCCCTTAAATTTTATTTTATAATAATTTATAATTATATATATATATATATATATATATATTTATAATTTATTCTTATTATTATTTATTTTTTAAATATGTTTTTTTATGTAATTTAATAGACCAAACTGTGATGGGAAAAATTAATAGTCAAATTCAATTGGTAATAAAAATAATTAATTTGTATCCTTACAGTAGAATGAACTGTCAAAATACAAAATACATGAAATACAAAAAATACAAAAAATATAAAAAATATAAAAAATACAAAAAATATAAAAAATATAAAAAATGTTACAAATATGAATTAAAAAAAAAAAAAAAATACAAAAAATATAGAAAATTCACATCTGCCTTAAAATAAGATTTTCTAGCTTGCACATCTTCTCTGATCTGCTTCACTTTCTTTCTTTTTTTTAACCTCAGGAGTGAAACATCCTGCTAATAGACGGTCTTTGACGCACTGAGAGGGGGGGCGGGGAGAGGAAAGGGAGGGGCGGAAATCGAGAGCGTGCGCTGCTGCATGACTCACGAGTGCAGTTGGGAGGAAAAGTAGAGCTACTTATACTTACTGTATTTCACAGTGAGACGCAGTTCCAGACGCCTCACACACAGATTACATTTCACACTCAGACCCTGAGAGTGCGCTGGTTTTCTCCACCTTGAAGTTTGAAGAGCAGTTCGGCTCGTGACGCTGCGCACAGGTAAACTCCACAGCTGTGATGAACAACGTGTCGTTTACATTTAGTTTAGTGTGTGTGTGTGTGTGTGTGTGTGTTGGAGGTAATGAGGACTAAGCAGAAGTTGAGTTTTTCTCTTCACAAGGTTGGGCTGAGACAAAGAGTTACAGTAACAATGGTGGAGAAGGTGTTGACCGGTTATTCTCTACGTCGTTAACCCCGTACTCGAGCTACAAACTGCTCTGAAAATAAGAATTATTCATTTTATTTTTAACTTTCTCTTTGTTGAATCTTTTCACCAACTTCAGGCCTGATTATAACTAAATATTCTTTAATTTTCAGAATTGTAACCATTTTTAAATGACACTTTGTTTACGTAAGGTCACACATTTCATTATTTTCTGTATACTAAGTATTGGTTTTATTTCCGCACAGTGTGTGACGTGTCTGATTATCAACAATTTTGATGCAGGAAACCATGAAAACAGCATGTATTTGTCCTAAACATGAGAAATCATAAATTGTGGTTTAAATGTTTGAATAGAGAAATGCCAAATGTAAGCCATGTGTATTTACACAGCCACAATATATATATATATATATATATATATATATATAATAATATTTTATTATTTTGTGTTTCTTTCAGGTAGATTTATCTAGCTCTAACCATGAACAGTAAGTCCCATCTTTTAATCGATTTTAATTAAGTGCTTATATGCATTTCTTCCTATTTCTGTCACTACTATGACACATTTGAGTCTTTTATATTGGGGTTTGTTATACTTTACCAAGGTATAACTATTTTCATTCCATGCTGCTCTATACTTCTATACTTGACTTAGAGCTGCAACAATTAATCACAACTATTTTTATAAAGGGATTTTTGTTAAATCTGCCGCTTTTCTTGGCTTTACATTACAGCAAACTAAATATATTTGGCTTTTGAATGGTTAGTCGAACAAAACAAGACATTTGATGAAGTCAACTTGTGCGCTGGGATATTAAATTGGGAGATTTTTACTTAAATATATTTGTTTTTGAACAATTATTTAACTATGTGAGAAAATAATCACTTAATTCGATAAAACAATCATTAGTTGCAGTCCTGGACTACATTGATCTGAAAGATTAGATATAGTTACTTTGCAGATTCAGCTTTTACATACAAAACAGTAACAATCATCTTATAAAATATGATATGTTGTCATAGATGAAGTTTGTTTTATGGTTAAAACCTCCAATAATAATAATAATCCAATAATCTAACACAACACTCGGACTGGTCTGCCGCCGGATGAGGACTTTTACTTTACTCTTTTAATGACATTTTGCTTTTACTTTCCATTGTTCCCACACACACTTTAACATCAAATTCAAGGACTTTCCAGGTCCAAATCCTCACAAATTCAAGGACCCAACATGGCAAAGTTTGAGACGCAGATCAAGGTTAATTACTGTTGCAACACTGAGAACTAGTCGGCTTTACAGAAGCTCACAGACAAACGAGAAAGAGCGAGAGGCTTGAATGTGTTCGTGTTGAGCGATAGAGACGGAGACTTAAGAGCTAAGTAAAATAACTTTACGACACAACCTATACATTAAAGCACTTTCAATGACTTTATGTCTATTTTCAAAAACTTTTAAGGACTTGAGTTTTCCAAAGCGTCACGGTAACCTCCAGTTTTGAAAAGTGAAGCCACCGCAGAAGAGCCTTAAAGCTGCGTTCTCTCTGATATTCAGCAGGGGGACTATTTGTCAGATTGTATAGAAGTCTATGAGAAAATGTTCCTACTTGATTTATTCCCTCAGTAAACATTTTCCTGATGAGTTTATGTCTCAATCTATAGTTTCAAGTCTTCTTCAGCACAGCATGATGTTCATTTAGTAAATTATGTCCCATTTAGAGTGAAATAGACGATGAAGCAGTGCATGCTTTAGGGCGGGGCTACCTTGTGATTGACAGGTCGCTACCACGGTGTTGTGTTTTCGTCTCACATCTTTAACCCTTTCACAGTTTGTTTTCACTTCATCAAAGCTAATTGTAACATTTTGGTCTGATAAAAATGTCTTTTCAACGTTCGGTTGTAGTTGTTTCACTGCCGGATCCAAAAAAAATCAAAATGGCGACGGCCGAAAAAATCCCAAACTTGAGGCTTCAAAAGCGTAGTCCACAAACCAATGGGAGACGTCACGGTGACCTCGTCGTCTTGTATAAAAGCAATGTTTTTTTCCCTCAGATTCACAAATTTTTCGAGGATCCGTGGGAATCATGACTTTCTCATCCTTTGGTCTATAAAACATCAGTAACCAGGGAAACGCATCCATCACAATATCTCCGAGCCCAAAGTGACATCATCAAATGTCTTTTTGTTTGTTTGTCTGACGAACAGTTGAAACTTGCGAGTAATTTTATGACCAAGAAAAGCAGGAAATTCTCACTTGTGAGAACCTTGAAGCAAAAATTGTTTTCGATTTAATAAAGTTTTAGTACACTTTTAAATGCAAATAAAATTGTACTTGTAACGAGGGCTGCAACTAACAATTATCTGTGTTAATATCTGTTAATATACATTTGTGGATTTCTATTACATTTGTTTAAAATGAGAAAATATTTGAGTGTGCATCAGAAATGTATTTGTAAACCTTATTTTTGTGGATTATTAAAAAACATTTATATACAAAGATACCCTTTTTATATGTGTGCATACAAATATATTTTTGTGGAATCACAAAATAAACCGTTAATATTCAGATTTAACTCACTCCTTTTTAATCGATTATCAAAATAAAAAAGATAGTTGCAGCTCTACTCGTTATCTAGTGTTTTATAATGTGATATTGCTACTTTACTAATTTAAAGGCTCTCAGTACCTCCTGATTAGGTGGTTGCATCAGAGGTTGACAGGTTTGTTTGAGCCTCTAATAATCAGATTACTGTGTCACAACATTTAATATTCCCTCCCCGGCCAGCAGCTATGTGTTTACACAACTCTCGTCCAGCGTCGTCGTGCTGAAGACGGAGCCCTGTGACATTTTTAAAAAAACTATATTTTCCAGTTTCAGGTACGATGGCTACAACACTCTCCACATATATAAACTCAAGTATGACACAGGGTGAGTACACAGTCTTTTTTTATGTTCTGAAAGTACTCGCTTGGCTTCAAATCTCTTCAGTTGCAGTCGTCCAAGCATCCTGATGTGGTGGCTTTTGTAGTTTGTGCTGTTTTATCGACACACGTCGTGCGTGTTTTTGCTCCGCAGCATCAGATATGAGGCCTTCAACGTCGCTCCCCACACAAGCAGACCCCACCATGACTCAGGGTAACTCCATTACAATCTCATGAGCTTTCCACCTCGCCTTTTATCAGCCACCAGTGCTTTAAAGATTTGTTTTTACCCCCCCTCAGTGGTAACAACAGCAGCCCCCAGCGGTTCAGACTCCACAGTTGTAGCAGGTAACTTTTGGCTCTTTATCCCAAACTTTTCCTCGTCATAATGTCTCAGAACAGCGTTTAAAAGGAATGTTCTGCGCCTTGTTTTTTCCCAGTGGTGGTGGTTGTCATCCTGCTGACGGTCGCTGCTCTGGGCTTCTTGCTCTACCGATATCTGTGCCACAACAAAGGAGACTACAGGACGACGGGCGAGCCGGCTCCGGGCGAGGAGCTCGACGACGAGTACAAGAGCCAGGCTGCGAGCGAAAAGAAGGAATACTTCATATGAAGACTTGCAGAGTGAGTGGAGGAAGAAAGAAGCGGTCTGTGGAAGACCGAGAAGAAATAGGACTGTTTTTTGTTTTTGTTGTTTTTTGTTCGTGACTTTTCTACACATGCAGAGAGCAGAGAAAAAGATTTTGTTGTGAGAAACACAAAGCAATACCAAAGATAAGTGAGAGTATTGATGCAGGAGGAGCGTGTGGCAGGCGACGGGTGTCAGCAGAGCGAGGCATGAAGCAGGTGGTGGGTTTTAGTTTGTCGCAGTTACACGATCAGTAAATACTCTGCAATTTTCAAACTGCTCCATTATTTATCCCGTTTCTCTCCAGTATCTGCAGTATGTTTTATTCAGACAGTTTTATTCCCACAACACAAACCTTGTTATGACGTGTTATGAAGCTATTGGGGGAAGTTACTTTTTTTTTTTTTTGCTTTTTAAATTTATAGGTTTTTTATGCAATTCTTTTGTAAACTTGTTAAAAACAATGTTCTCCTTTTTTGTTCAGGACAGCCTGACCATTATTTGTTATATTTGATTGTGCCTGGTTTTGTATTATTCCCTGCGAGACATTGTTACTGATCATTTGAGATAAACATGGAAGGCAATAAAATGTGCTTTTGGACTTGAGCCGTTACACAGCGTTGCAGCTTCGTGATGTTTAACCCATTTGAACATTTCCCTACAGTGCAAATCTGAAGAAATTTTCTAAATCAGTCGAACCGTTTGGCTGAAAAGTTTTTCTTCTCGTACTATATTTAGTGTTCAGGCACATTTATTATATTTTAGTTTTAAAAAAACAAAACAAAAAACAGACTAAATATAGTATGAGAAGAAAATGTCTCTCAGAAACTTCAATGAGCACAATCAAGTATTTACCTGTGAATTAATAAGTTGAATATCAAACATGCAGTGTAAAAAAGATCTTTCCTATTGAAGATGTTTAATAAACACATTGTTAGTGTTTTTCCAAAAATCCTGACTTTGAATATTAAGTGTGATTTTGTTTCTTTCATGTGATGAAAGTTGTCCTGATACTTGCCCAAAGTACATCCGTACCAGATTTCAAGACTTCAAACCACGGGTCTTCAACACGGGCTCCGCGTCTCCTCGGGGGTCCTCGGGTACTGCAGGGGGGGTCGCCAAATGTATTGTTTTGATCACGATTTATTTTATTTTTTTAATTCCAATGTCTGAAAATACACATTACAGGAACATGAATCCAAAATATTATTAGCAACCCTTTTATTTGACAACATTGATAAGTGTTGCCCGTGAATCCGTGTGCCGCCGCGTGAGCTCGCTAACCTAAATCCCCGCGCCGTCTTCCATAACGGTGAAACAGTCAGCTGTGGCTATCAGTTATTTTGATGTATGCACCATAAAAAAAAGTTTATATATGCCACTTCAGGCCGCCCTGCACGTCAATGTAAGCCAGTTTAACATGCAACTGCATTTTATACACATCTAGTTCGTAGCTGGTCTTTACTCCGTCCTCGGTCTGAAAAAGCTGCTTTAGACCAATCAGAATACATTTGGCATTTTTCTTTATCATACCAAATATAGTCTGTAGTCTCTAATGGGTTGATGCATTTGGAAATATGTCATGAGCTCCCAATCTTGACTTTGAATCGACGATCAATGCACAAAGAATTGAAATGTTTTAGAGAACATGGAGCGCATTAGTTTGTTAGATGCACACAGACCACAGATTCCCACCACGATGAAGCTCGTGATCGGTTTTGAGCCGTTAGCTGAGAAGACGACAAACCAGCTTCAGTTTTACCAAGAACTGAATTTGATGAGCTTCATGAAAGGTGATTTATTGTGGGCTGTTAGATTATTATGCTGTGGACGCAATAAACTGGTAATCACCCACTATATATATATACATATATATATATTTTAAATCAAAGTAATTTTTCTTGCAAAAATGTCAGGAAATGCTGTTAACAGCCTCTCAAATATGGAGATTTAATGCGTTTCTCTTTTTAAAATCATTAAGATTAATTCTTTGGGTTTTCGGACATTTTTCACTATTTTCTAAATTTTATAGACCAAACCATTAATCTATAATAGAAACTGCTGATTAATAAATAAGTTATTTGCAGCCTTACTGGCGACTCGGTGTAATGCTCGGTGATTTTGACAAAAATACACATCCATATTTGACTCAATACCTTTTATATCAAAGTGACAATATTTTGGTTATTGATTCTTTCATACAGTATGTATACTAAACTAAGGTGGGTGATAATTATTTATGACAAAAAATCTTTAGTGATATTGGTATAAAGGCCAAGCAAGTAGAAGCATCCACTCAAACAATCAAGTAATAAGTTGGTAAAACGTTCAGTTACCTGTGATGCAGTCTGGCCAGGGAAAGACAACATTTAAGCTATAATCACAACTAAACAATAACCAAAATCCCCAGATGTTATCTCAGGTCACAATCTTGAAATAAAAAATAAAAACTGCCCTGTTCTAATACAGCGTATATGTAAATAAAATTAAAACAAACATGCAGCATTTCAAATTTCCAAAATAACCTTTATTCTAAACTTACATTTTAAATTTTAAGTTTAGTATAAAAAAGTTAAGTGCACCTAAGATCTTTTTTTTTTCTCAAAGTATTCCATCTTTGACACTCATCTCCTTTAGTAATCTTAAAAGATAGAATGTGTACCAAAGTCTTATCACATCACTTTAGTACATACATCTACGTTTACAAAATATTGTAAAGAGAATCCCTGAACTATAAATGTCCATAATCCTTCAACAGAGAGTAATCCATTTGCTGGCTGTGGTTGGCATAGCATCTACTGTTCAGCCGTAGTTTACAGTACTTCATATTGCTGGGACGAAGCCACCATTATGCTGCTTTACAGACAATCAAAGCAGGAAATAAAC
The DNA here is from genome assembly GCA_943590825.1 of Bovichtus diacanthus. Classification (NCBI taxonomy): domain Eukaryota; kingdom Metazoa; phylum Chordata; class Actinopteri; order Perciformes; family Bovichtidae; genus Bovichtus; species Bovichtus diacanthus. The sequence goes on from CALSBV010010214.1 coordinate 6,577,612, forward strand.
ATTAAAGTTTTGATAGCTGTGGCCTCTCCCCCAGCAGAGACAGCACGAGTGTAAATGAACATTGAGCCATTTTAGAAACACTGTCTGGCATCGTGGTTTGTGAACGAGCTGTTGAGAGTTCATCCGATGAATGAGGCACGTGTCCAGACAGCTGTTCGCTCGGACTTAACGCCGAAATCACTAAATGTCGGTCGACCGCGACAGCTTTTATTTTCTAGTGGCCACAGCTGTTAAAACTTGATACGGTGTGTCGGATACCCAGTGACACATTGACGCTACCAGACACCAAAAATGAAGAATATCTACAAATATACGTTCACGGTATCCATTTCAGATAACGTATAATGTAACGATTCTAAAGTTTAAATCAGCAGCACAAAAATGTCTTGGAAATGAGCGGCTACGCTGACAGCGATATCGCCTCATTGCATACACGTTCAGGCTATTTAACAACACAACACATCTTGACTTTCAAATGGCCTCGACTCGATGAAGTTCTGAAATCTAAAAATGTTCAAAAATCTCACAGCTTTCTTTAAAAAAGTCATGAAAACAGAATTTAAAAAAAAGAGAGTAGGCCCTTGTCTGCAACCTCTCAGATTTACTTTGCAGTGCATCTCAGATAAAAAAAGTGTTTCAATTATTATTATTATTTTTTTTTTTTTTACATAGCAAAGGTGCAAAAGTATGCAACAACTTAAAGATGCCATTAACCCAAAAAGTGACTAACACATTAACAACTGCAGTCGTGTCAGACTGAAGGTCTTTTTACCATCAGCCTCATACCTGCTTACTCGAGGATACGTTTGCTTTTAAATTGTGACATTTCGAGCCACAACCAAACATAAGAGCATTGTAGACCAACCAGCTCATCGATTATACTAACAAATGTATCAACTATTCATGTAAATGTGGAAAGTAATGAAGGAAAAAAAAAAAGAAACACTGAAATATTTATTAAAGTCTCCTCAAGCTTTGAATACGTTGACAAGAAACTAATGCTATCACAAAGGTGACATTTTTCTACGGTGAATAAATACTTAAAAAATTAGTTTGATACCAAATTATCCTGTGTGACAAGACAAAGAGAAACAACAGTGGAGGGTAGATCTTGAAGTCTGTACAATAAAACATTTAGTGTATAATCTCTGGGTATCCGACTGTGAAATAGAAACAGGAGACAAAAAAAAAAAAAGAAAAAAGAAAAAAAGCTAAAATGTTACACCAACCACCCCTTCCCGTTCAACTTACCATTTGGATTTATTTTAAATTTCTTTCCTTTAAGTTTACTGAAGTTAATTTGCTTTAAATTAGGGCTACCCCCAGTGCTCTTTGGCACTTGACTATGTTCATCTACAAATTGCCCAACAAGGTACAGTAAACCACTTTGGATATTGCATGAAATCTTTTCTTTAATTATTTGCTTCACTTTAATTTATTTTAATTTACAAGTGATTTAAATGTAACAATCTGTCAGATAGACTGTACAACAAATTTGCCGAGATTTTTTGGATACTGTGCAAAGGACAAGACAATTCTAGCTAAAAGCATCCAAGATGCTCACTTTTTTTTTTGTTGTATAGTTGAGATGTAACTTCTCATGATCATCATACTGGTATTTACATTAAACTATTACACATTTATTAATTTAACTACACTATAAGTTTTCAAAAAAAGACAAATGGAAATTTTTTTTTTTGCGCTTTAACTTTGTAACTGCATTTCACTTTCACCATAAAGCAGCTAAACTATATAATGCGGATCGGATATTTCAATATTTCATTTACGTAGCTTTTACAGTTATACAAGAACATCTCAATGTAATTTGTGATCCATTCGATCAAAAGGAGACCAGGTCTCGAACAAATACAGTTGCCTGAAAGAGGTCCAATCTGGAATGACCAAAGGGTTAGACCCAATGAAGAATCATGGAATGAATTCTACGACATTAAAAATTTGCATTTGTCCTCTCCAGGCAGTGGCATTCATCATTTGATCTCTAGGTCAGAAGTGGAGTACTGTACCTTTCACAAGGGCTCTAAAATATTACATTCCGTTAGGTGATATCAGTATTGTGGCATGGCCAAGCAGCCTGAAGAGGGAGGCGTATGGGATGGGGGAAGAACTGGGGCATCGTTTTGGGACGGGGACACGGTTTAGGCATGAAGGAGTTGCTGTTACCAGATGGTATAACCTCCACTGGATCCACCCAGGAAGAAGTTATTCTTGCGCTGTGCCATTACAACGTTGGCACCCTGCATGGCAGCCAGCTGAGCTGCATTGGGGGGATGTCCAGGAGGGGGGGGCTGGAGAGGGAGAGAGAAACAAGCACAAACATTGAGAGCTGATCAACTTCGGATACGATATTTTCTGTCCTCCAGACATAAGATGGCATCTCGCTAACATCCTAACTGCTGTAGTTCTGTGGCTGCTTGCATGAAGCATCTTTTACTTAGGATTATCTTATCTCATCTAAAAAATGTGTTGCGCAAGTTCAGCTTAAGTCCTGTCCTTAGGATATTCCCAGAAATATATTTCTCATCCTTATTTTGTGTTCTTACCTCCACTAAAGGAGGTTACGTTTTCGGCCCGGGTTTGTTTGTCTGTCTGCAGGATTACGGAAAAACTATTGGCACAATATTCATGAAACTTGGAAGGGTGTAGCGTGGCCAAGGCAGAACCTATTTAATGCGGAGCAGATCCGAATCACGGGGCCGATACACAAATTCTGTTTAATTTGTGTTTACATTGTGAGATAGGGCCTTTGTGCTGCACTCATGTGGTGTCAGAATAAATCAGAAAAATGATTTTCTGATTGGGAAAATCCCCGAGAACGCCCCCTCAAGTCGGAACAACTTGGAAACAGATTTCTTGAGTTTATTTGATCTGTTATTTCTTGCCAAATTCGTAGATTCAAGCCTAATACAACGTTTGGATGAAATTCACTTTGCTTCCTCTTCGCATATTTATCAAGTAGTGTCCTCAGTCCAACTTGGCCTTCTTTTCCTTTGATCTCAGACATCATCATTTCCATTAAACCACTTTGTTACCTAAGGAAGCAGTTTGGGATGTTTGTTGCGACAGTCTTAAAATATTCCCTTAACTAAGGAAAAATAATACATTAAGTGAAATTCTAAATCAAGTCTATGCATTGTGGCTTCTTTAAATAATTAAACTGGGTGGATACTCACTGGGATGGAAACACCGCTGCTTGCTGTGAAGCGAGCACCAGCATCAAAGCCACCATCCACCATCACTGTTGAACCAGGGGGGTACACGGCTCCCATGGGATAGTAAGCCATGGGGACATTCTGGCCCATTTGCCCAACTTGCATATGTGGCTGCATGGGCATAAACATCTGAGCACCGGGGTAGTGAGAGGACATCTGTGCCACCTGACCGGGCACCTGATGTGGAAGCACATATCTGGGCTGGTATATCTGCAGACAGACATGAAAATAATTGATTAGCACTGTTTTCAATACTGAAAGTATTGTGTTACATTAGGATAAATAAATGTAATAGTTACCTCAGAATATGCAGGTGGTGTGTCTGTGTAAGGAGGTGCCTGAGGAGACATTTGCATAGCAGGAGGGTATACAGGTGCAGAGCTCTGCTGAGGGTACACAGCCTGCTGTGGATATGAACCTGCAAAACAACATTTTACTTTAAGCAAATAGTTGTTGTTTAACAGTGACTAACAGAGAAATTCCAGGTTGAGCGAGTAATTGTGTTTTTGTGGCGCCGTGTTGTGAAATTGGAACGACACAAGAATTTAGGTTGAGTTTCTCAGCAAATTATCCTTAGTCAAATATTTTGTGACAGAAGATGTTCTAATCTTTCTGAGGATAAGACTATGATGTCATGTTTACTATCAGGATTAGGCAAAGAATACCAAGTTTTCAGCGGATTTTTCAGCAGATGAAAAATATCTTAATATTCAAATATAGTCAGCAGAGAAATGTAGTACATGGAGTGTTGTTTGTGGGGTGGTAGTGTCTATTCCAATGCCACAAGATGCAGAGAGCTCAAGTAAATTTATTTTACACAAAGATTTAAAAGGGCCATTAGAAATGTTCTTTAAAGGAATCCAATGAATCCTATAATGTAGGGCTGCAACTAACAATTATTTTTAATATCAATTAATCTGCCTTTTATTAATTGTTTTGTATATAAAAATGTCAGAAATTACTGAAAGGTGCCTGCTATAACAGTCCAAAACCCAGTTATATTATATATTATATAAAAATTCAATTTATAATATATCATAAAGACAAGCAGTAAATCATAACACCTGAGAAGCTTTAAATCAGCAACTGTTTATATTTTAGCTTGAAAAATGTCCAACGATTAATCAATTATCAAAATAGTTGAAGATTTACTTTTGATCTGTCGATCCACTAATCTACTTATAGTTGCCCTACTATAATGACATAACAAATCTGGGAACTAAGTATATGAAAAATATAGTAATTGTTTTTGATCAGGGCCAGGGTTCAATAACTGATAAAACGTCGGAAACAAAAAATAAACGCACCAAGTAAAACGTACAACACATCTAAATAGAGCGGTATTAGTCAATTATTATTAAAGATCAATTGATAATTGAAATATTTTTCTAAGCGAAAACGGTAAAATGATCTGGTTCCATTTTCCCAAAAGTGAGTATTTTCTGTTTTTAATTGCATTTCTGTCGGACAAAAACGGGCCTTTAAAGGCATCACGATGAGCTATAGTGATGAGCATATTGTGCTATTTGCTGACATTAGCTAAACAAAGCAATTATTCGCGAAAATAATCGATAGTGAAAATAATCGTTAGTTTCAGGCCTACATGAGTGTATAAGCGCTTCAAAACCTGGTAGCAACAAAAGATCTGAGTATGTTCAAATATAGCGGGGGTAAAAATACAACACAACCTATGTTATGTAAAGATAAATATACTTTCACACAAACGGTATGTGCAAAGTAACATCAAAGACGGACTATTATTAAAATTATGAATACCGATTAGCGAGATGCATGAGGCATGTAAACCAAAACAGTAAAATCATGTTAGCTCTGCCTGCCATAGCCTGTATTGAGCTAAGTTAGCTAACTGAAAATATGTGACCTGGCCACCATTGCTATGGGGATCTACGGTGACAGTGAATTTACGCGGTTATTATTTACATTTACAGTATTTTACAATAAATCAGATGCCCAAGATCGACGTATGTGCGACACATTTAGCCAGAAAACGTCAGTTTATTGTCACAAACGTAGCTAATGTCCGCTTGAGATGGCCATAGCGACAGCGCTTCATCTCCGGTAATATGGCCAGCGTCGTGAAACGGAGACAGCTGACTAAATACCTAAACGAGGTCTGGAGAAATACCTTTGTTGTTCATTGTGGTAGACTGATCCAAAGGCTGAGGAATATCAGATTAAACGGAGGAGCTCTGCGTAAATATCTTGTCACGGCCTTTAAAACGGGTTACGGCTTCACAATCGTTCACTTCCTTGTTTTTCAGCTTCTTGTTGTTGTGGAAGTGGTGACGTAAGCCGTTCTCTATCTGTGGTTCGACGCACGCGGTGTTTTATAACTGCGCGCGCCCCCTGCAGATAGAAACGGAGCGGAGATGAAGAGTGAAGGTGAAATGTTGAAAAGACAAAAGAAATGGAGTTAGTGTTAAGGTCAAGAGTAATGTTTCGTTCTTTTTAAAAAGATTGTTGCCGTTAAATATACAGGGGGCGAGATAAAGAAATGTTTACTGTCGGAAAAAGGCTGTAATTAATAAAAAACGTAGCTGATAGTTAGCTAGCTAGCTAACGTTAGCTAGCTTGATCAACTGACAGACAGACAGACAGATTGACTGACTGACAGACAGACAGACAGATAGATAAGACAGACAGACAGACAGACAGATAGATAGATAGATAGATAGATAGATAGATAGACAAACAGACAGACAGATAGACAGACAGACAGACAGACAGACAGACAGACAGACAGACAGATAGATAGATAGATAGACAGACAGATAGACAGACAGATAAAATGACAGACAGACATATAGACAGGTATTATGTCATTAATCCTAATGGTAAAAGTGCAGTGTTACAGCAGCCAGTTTGACACATCAGACTCTACTTTATTTGCTTAATATGTGTATACAAATACAATACAATGAATAAATGAATACACTTTATTTATAAAGCACCTTTCATGCACAGAATGCAGCACAAAGTGCTTTAATTCAGCAGCAAAAACACAAATAAAAAAACACATACACAAGGAGGAAGGGAGAAAATGTGTTTCTATTTTCCCAAAAAATAGAGGAAATAATATAATATTAAACAGACAGCTGCTAACATACATACATACATACATACATCCAAATACTTGCACAGAAGTAGACATAAGAAGCGTGTAACAAGGACAACACAGCTGGACAATAAAGCAAAGAATAGATGGTACTACACACTAGTATGTGAAAAAAATAAGTCTATGTATAAATAAATATAAAAGACTACCAATGACTAACAACAAAATACAAATAAAACATTTATATACAAGTCAAGTGTTCTCTAAGTTGCAAACTAAGATGATGTGTACATATAAAAAAATTGGTGCATTAAGAACTGTAAAATTAGAATCTATAATGGGAGCAGTGGATGTTTGGTGTTACTGGGTAATTGACACACGGATTTAACTGTTGATCAGTGTGATGGTCTGCAGTGATGTTTCCTGTTTGTATGTTTTATAGTCATTAATAAAGTGTGTAAGTTTGACAGATGTATCCTTCCATTTGCTGTTACTTTTACATCTTACGGTATTTATTTACCCAGTACTTTTATTAAATTAAGACAAAGTCCTTATATTAACATAGAGCTGCATAACTAAAGTTTCCAAAAAAGGTGAACAGTTGCACTGTAGTAAAAGCTGGTCACAGGTAAAAAAAAATGTTTTTTATTTTAAACTAATAGGACTATATTTTTTAAGTTTACAAATATTTACAGTAGTGAAACTGTACAATTAAGAAAATTAGATGGAGAATATATATACATATATGCCAATAGAATAATCTTTATTGTCATTCATATATATTTATATATAATATAATTAATATATAATATATATAAAACGTTATCCACTCACTACATCAACTAAAAGGAAGGAAGGAAAACTGATTATAGTGGCCAGATTGCATGGCCAAAATGTGCAGTCTGGCCACTATAATTAGTTTTTCTTACATCTTTTTGTTGGGTTTCTGGGTGGATAACATTTTTCCATCCAATCAGAAAATACATATTAATTTCCACTTAACCAACTGAACAAAACACACAGAAAAACATAGCAGGTGTGACACTACTACATAGTCATAGCCAAATTGTTAGTGGGGCAGATGGAAGTCCTTGAATAGGTATTTAATTCAGCTTTCAAAAAACAAAAACAATGGCAGGCCATAACAAAAAGAAAAGCCTTCTCCATAGCACACAAATATATAGTTCTGCAAACACAATAAGAGCAGATTTCTAACTCTTAGAAGTAAGCAGTTTGTTTGTCATTCGAACATACTATTATTTTAATTGAATTAACTAAGTCAAACACATAGCTGTATGAGGCTGTTTGTGTAGCAGCACACTGTTTTATATTTTATTTCACTGTGTCAAAGCTTCTCTCTGCTCGGCTGTTATTTGCGCTACTTCCCCTTTAAGAGAACCATGGCTCCTCGCAAGTCGAGGCAGACATTTTTCAATGCAAGATTTTTCCTTGCATAAATTATGTTCATGACGTAGTGTAAAAGGCCAATTTTGTGGCAATTTTGTCCGACTTTACAGCTCAAATAGGATTCTGTGAGACACCTGAGGGATTTTTGATCATCTGAAGTGTTGCAGAAAGGGCATCGTCATTAAATATTAAGAGAGAGGAGATCCTAACATTGCAACCCTCCTTATCAATGCAAATACCTCTTTTGTGTGCAGTCACAGCGCCTGTCTGGGAGCTGAGATGAATTTTTAATTATGTGTGACTGAAACAAACTGTGACAAGGACCTTTTATAAAAGCGGGGATTACAGAAAATAAGCTGCATTTACGCGGTAAGTTGAATATAATAACCGGAGTGTATTCGAGCCTGCTCCTTGCGCAGAGCAGCGAGATGGCGAGAGAAAATGAGTTTTGGTTAATATGCAATGTTCGTAATTAGCATAATTTATATATTTATGATAAAGAGAGGGAAATACATAATATTCGGTCTCTAGGCACGGGTAGAGATGATTCTTGTCGCCTGTACTTGGTGGTTAGTGCTTGTCTTAAAAAGTGGCCGACGCGGCGAGACTTTTATTGGGCAGGAATGGGGGTGGGGAGCCCATCAACACCCGCTGAAGTTTTGACAGATCCTCGTTTCTAACAGGGCATTGCAGCAGGAAATGCACCATCTTGAATCTTTTTTTGATCTGCGATGAAAATGTAACCACTTCATGGTCACGATCAGCGTTTTTCACCACGTTTCTTGCCGCTGAAGTGCAACATAGCATGGCCTGTTTTCAGGCCCCTCCAAAATAGTCTGGTCCTGCAATGACAGAAATAGCCATGAATAAAAAATAAAAAAATCAGTCCTCTGCATGTGGGTCTGATTCAAGCAGCGTTTAGCCCCTAAAGTGTGTATACTATGGGCACCCTCATACAATTATTATTATTTGTATTTCTGAAATGGCTGCAAGATATCAGAAGGAGTCTGGCACTACATCAGAGTTTGTTTAATGAATGTTTGTTTGTACGCAGAATGTCAGGAAGACAGTGACTGTGGTGGTGCAGTGAGCCATGAACTCCCAGGATCCCCCTGCCAAAGATGCCCCGCTCACTGTCAATGAGCAGGTAACACTCACCTGTCTGTGAAAGCATAATCTTCTCTTCTCACTATAACAACTCTGAGCCCTGAAACCCTGATAACTTGTGTTATGTGCAAGTTATTTTCTGCTGTTTGCTTCCTTCACCCTCCATGTGCCAACATACCGTTCTCCTAATGGAATGATTAACTTCCACATAGGGATGCACCCTGATATCTGCATGTCGGCAGGACCCACTTTTGTGTTTTGTCACCTAATAATACCTGCTGCTCTATGCTTGTTAGAGTTACCAGTCTTTAAACTGCCATGCTTAATAATTGCTTGAGGTTTTTCTCTATCTAGCAACATTCTGCGTAGACATAGTCAGCAAACAAAAGCAATGCTCTTCACTGGGTTTGAAGAAAGCATTGCTTGAGCTGCTTGTTGGCTATCATTGTTTTTTATGTACTCATGCTCTTTTCATTTGTGTCTCTTTTTTTTGTGTGTGTTGTTTTGTTTTGAGTCATCTGTGTCCTAACATGTGCTCGGCTTCTCTGTTCTCCTTAGCCATTCACTGTCTGACTGCAGAAGTCTTTTTTCAGCCATTTAAATCCTGAACTTTGACATTCCCTGCCAAAGACAACCAGGTATGCATCCTCCTCTCTCTTCCTGCATTGTCTCTCTGCACCTTGCCCTCCAGCCATGGTTCTCTTGCTGCCTCTCCTTGTGGTCTTTCATTATTACATACCATGAATCATATTTTAAGTCTTAATCAGATAAAGTAGAGAAATACATAATTTTTTTGTTATTGGCTATATTTGTGACCCTTCGGGTGCTCGATCATGTGAGACCATATTAAAAGGTTTTCTTTAACAAACTAATAACACAATAATAACTAACTTAACTACTATGACATTCTAATAAAACCCTGAACAAAAGAAGAAGTAGGATAAAGTTGGCAGTTTGATTTGCACATGAGTCATCTCAGCTTTTTCTCCTAATTGCTGTGCAGGTTATCGTGATGTCTGGCCACGAGACTATTCGTGTGCTGGAGGTGGAGGTCGATGCGTCTCTGCCATCGTCACTACCTGATGAGAAGAGGGAAGTCAAAGCTGAGGAGGGAGGGGCTCGGCCTGCAGAACAACCTGATGCTGGCAGCACACAGGAGGTGTCCCAGGGCGCTGGGGGAGTCGGTAAATCATGCTTATAAGAGTAACTTATACATATGTACATGACACAGTACTGACATGTTATTAACTGCTGTGAAAAACACTTCATCGCTGTTATTAACATTTCACTTTAAAAAAATGTGTTATTATTGTTATTATCTTTATTGTATAATGGCGTATTGGTGCAGGGGGAAGGGGGTTATATTCTGTGTAAATTAACAAGAAAAAAACCTTATTTCTCTGAGATTAAATTGGCACATTTACGAGAGAAAAAAAATCACAAATTAACGAGAAAAAAAACTTGAATATTCTCTGAGAAGTCAAGTTCAAGGAACCAGCATCCGGACTTTCAAGAGACATTATTCAGAAGAAACAACATAGTGATTTGGATGAGGTGATAATGGACAGATGAAGGATATCTCCATGTTCATACTGTTGTACCTCCTCACTAACATGTGCAACGTGGGACATTCCCTGTTTACCGGCTGTGCTGTGATAAGAGTTGATCCAACCTTGAAAAGTGAAGACATGTGGTTCTCTCACGAAAAACCCACAATCTTTCCAAGTGTTTCTTAAATGTGTGACTTTAATCTCATAGAATTTCTGATTTTTTCTTTTTTTCTCGTAAATTCACCACTTTAATCTCGTAAATTTGTGAGTTTTCTTCTTGTAAATTTACATCTTTAAGTCTGAGTTTTTTTCTGAATATTAGTATGTATGTATTATACTTTTTTCACCTACAATGTCCCTACTACGCTATCATATTATTGTTATACCACTGCGTTGCATATGCTTAATGTCTTTTATGCCTCTTCTTTTATATATTTTATTTTAAATGTAATGCATATGGAGTTTATTTAAGGAAATGAGCTCTATAGATAAAGCTGCCTTGCCTTCAAATGTCATTAAGACCCATCCCTGCTGTGCTCCTGCAGTGCTGAGTGAGCAGCAGGTGGAGGTTCCTGCTCCTGCTGTCCAAACGCTGACTCCTGCTGTTCCCGTCAGTTTGTCCCTGTCGCATCCCCAGGCCGCCATGCCAATCACTGTACAAGGCTGTCCACAGGTATGACTGAATTAACGCACAGTACATTTTCAACATTCATCTTAAGGCATCCGTGAAAGAATGATGTCGTCAATAGTTTGGTTGTCTCTTTCTTGACCCAAAACCAGGGACAGAAAAAAAGTTCTGGGTGCATCTGTCTTCAAAGTGCAGGAAATGTATTAAACATTTTTCTGGTACAGGATTAAAACCCTCCTCCCCATACTCTCCAACTGCAACAAAAAAACAGTACAACACAAATAATTCCACAATATAATTATATACAAATAATCTCAAATCAGATTTATATTTCTACAAAATCCTTTGTTCTCCAGAATTTATCCAATCTACTTTTAAACGAGTTAACTGAAGCAGTCTGCACGACATCCTCTGTAAACTCAGTCCATGCTTTGACAGTATGAAGTGTGAAGCAAAAACACAAGGATTAAAGTATTAAAGTATAAATATCATATATTCTGTGAATAATCTTATAGACTTAAATCATGTTTCCTGTATTATAGAAGAGGTAGTTTTCATTTTCTTATGAAATCTCTTTTAGACCTGGAATTAGTTTGGCAGGGCTTCTCTGAACCTTCTAGTTGTTTCTATATATTTTAATCTATAAAGACACCAGACCAAACTTGCAAATTCAAGATGAGATCTCACCAGCACTTTTTATATAATGGTACAAATATTTCCTTGCTTAAATAAAAAAAAAGTTATTCTGATTTTGGTCTGAATTGTGAAAGTAAACTATCAAACAATACACAGTATCCTTTTTCTCTTCTACTTGCTGAACCACTAAATCTCCAACTGAATAATTAAAATGACTGAAATGTCTATGAAATTTAAAATGAGGGGGGCAAAAAAAAAAAGATCCTGAACTTTAGCAGGACCCATATTTTCACCATGTTCACCTATTATTATTATTATTATTATTATTATATACTCAGAGACTAATGTCAGTATTGTCACCCTCAGTAGGTGATTTACTGAAGCAACTGGCTTAGACAATTGTCTCTAGTGCATTGTAAATGTGGAAAATATGGAACAAATGAGGTGGATATGTGAGGTGGAAAATGTAATCTGGAAAAACATACTCTGTTCCTCCCAGTCACAGAAGTTGATGGAAAACAAATCCTTTATTATGCCACATTAGGTGCTGACCCAGGAAAGTTTGGCCACTCTGATGACCAGCATGATGGCTCAGACTGGATCCCTGGGGCAGCCCCTGCTCATCCCCCTCAGCATGGCCGGCTCCATCGGGGGCCAGGGCGGTCTGGCTGTTCTCACGTTGCCTACCACAAATGTAGCGACTCTCCCCGGGCTCACTGCAGCGAACACGGCCGGAAACCTCCTCAAACTGCCCTTTGCTGGCCTCCAAGGTGAAACACTAACTGTCTGCTCCCCATTAAACTCTCATATCTAGATATTTAGATTTGACCAGCATTATAGGAATCAGTCTGTCAGTCCACCTCTTTGGGGAACCCAGAAATACCTCAACAACTATTGTTGATGGTCCTCAGAAGAAGAATCAGTATGACTCTAATGATCCTAACATGAGGCTGACACTATACTATGGGATGGATTGTTCTCCTCAGGATGAATTGTTTTCACTTTTGCGATCTGTAAAACGTTTCCTCCAGCGTCATTATACGGACATTAGTGTTTAGCTCACAGTACAGCCTCAGTGACGGCAGCATGACTGTGAACTTTTGACGGGTGAATTCACAAAGAAAGGATTGCAGCCGCTGAAGTCTCCATGAATTGCAAGATTCCTAAAATATATTACTGCACAAACACGGCCATTAAGTTCTGCAGACGAGTGCAATTTGCTATGTTTTGTGTTTTATTGCAATTATCCATGAGGTAAAGTATAATGTTGCCTTTTGTAGGCTGAATAATGGAAGAGAGGGGGAAAAAAGAAATGTTCAAAGCAATGAGGTGCAGAGGCATTTCTCAAAACTACCGGAAAGGAATTTAAACGTGACAGAGAGAAACCTGTTTTAATATACCAGTCTGTCAGTGCTGCTGTTTTCTTTAAACGCACACCTTCAGACTGTAAAAGACGACGTCCTGATTTGAGATGGAGGACAAAAGAAAAATATATTTCACTGCTGCCATAATCAATTAAAGTCGGAGATTCAGTGTACCACCAACTCTCTGAAGACGCAAATAATTTCACTCTAATTGTGTGTGGCTGTTAGCGCTGATCTTTGTGAATTGGACTCTTTTTGCAATATGGCTCATTTGCACAGAAAGGGGCCATTTTTGCAGCAAATGTCTGCACATAGCAAATAGCACAGGAGCAGCGGGACATTATTTGCTTTGCAGCAGTTAGGACTGCATTTCATCCTTTGAGGTGCTTTGAGAATTACAGTTTCTTTTGGTCGCATAAGCTGCGCAGTCTCACAATGAACCACTTCATTACAGAACATTAACAGGCTACAAACTCTTGGATTTTTCACTCAGCTGCCACAGTCCTGAACTCTGTCCAGCCGCAGCTTCAGACAAATGCTCAGACGATGTTCCAGCCTCAATCAGCCTCCATACAGCCCACACAGGTGACCAATGCACAGGTCACCGCTGCTCAGGTGGCGGCAGCCCAGGCGACCACCACTGCCTCTCAGTCCAACATATCTTTAGCAGCTCTCCAGACTGCAGGACTCTCCATCAACCCTGCCATTGTAAGACTGCTGCTTCTACGATTTATACTTTCTGTACTGTTTATATCATGTCAGTCTACTTACACATGTTGTGTTTTTCTGCTCAGATCAATGCTGCTTCTTTGGGAGCTCAGCCCCAGTTCCTCAGTTCCCTCACCTCCACCCCCATCATCACCAGTGCCATGTCCAACATGGCTGGCATCACCAGCCAGCTCATCACAAACGCCCAGGGACAGGTGGGTGCCATCAAATAATGCTATTTACTTAATATTATGTTATGTGTAAGAGCCACATAAGCACATATTTATATTTGAGAAAAACGTTTCTGACATATTACGTAAGTTCTGATATTATTTAAGTTTATACCAAAGTTTTTGAATGCCGCTATATAGATGCTATGCTAAAGTTATTTTTCTGTTTTAAAGTGCTAGAATACAGACATTTTATTAGTTACGACAGGTGATAGTGGCGTAGTAAAGTTTTCAGTGCCTATGGCTGTAAAAGGTTTGTAACGTGCTGTTTGAAGATGCTTTGAAGTCTCCATAGGTTTGGATCGCAACAAGTTTTTGATCGTGTTATAACGTATTATAGTCTAAGGGTGTTTTGACACCTGAGAGTCCGAATTAATTGGTTTGCAGACTGGCTCTACTGTCCTTTCGTACACGTAGACACAGGAACTTTACTTGGGTTTTGAGGAGAGAGACAATCTGAAACCTACACTTTACATTTACTACCACTTAGCAACTTTACCGTTAATTTCTCATCTGCTACAACAGCTGTCTGCTCTGAGCGCATCCACCGTCTCTCCCCCTCGCTCTACCACACACTTCCTACGTAGGCCCACCGAGCTGTTCCCCAAAGGAGCTCCACTACTCCTATTACATGACGACAGCCTGTCAGAACCTTCTGTAATTGGTCCAAAAGTCCAAACCATCCGGAAAAAAAAATTTCACAGTAGAAAACGAAGCGGACACAGTTCAGTCTGATCCGTGGTCCGGACGGGGTTTCACACCTGTAATTGTGGTCCGAACCAAACGAGTTGTGTGTCAGAGGGCCCTCAGTGGCCTAAGAAGTTGGAGCGAGTGTTAAGATCTGAAGGATGCCTTAAATATGATAACATTATCTTTGCCTTTTGTAGTGTATCACTAGCCAAAAAAGACTTATTGTCTGCGGTCGAATAGTCTTTAGCTTGGAAGGTTCCTAACTGAGTAAAATGACCCAGAAGTATTGAAGTGGCAGCCGTGATAAGAGCTGTTTGAATTCTCTAAGTGCTAAGAAAGCTGCTTAAATGCTTCCTTTCTTATCTCCTTTAGCAAATGATACACTGAACCATCCTTTACCAAAGGAAAAGGAGATAATACCGTCCCAAAATTCCTTGCGGCAGCAACATTTAAAGTGACACGGCTAGGTAGGATTCTCTTAGCGCCGTGGTTTTCTTTTCCTAAGTCCTTATGAATTCTCCTTCACATGTTTCCTTGACCTCAATGGAAAATGTCATGAGGTCAAGGAAAAGTGGTTAGGAAAAGACAGAGGACATCATTTTGTTTAACTTTTGTAAGAGTTTGCAAACTTTTTGAAAATTTTTTTCTGAAATGAAGTGATTCATTGTGAGAATTAAAACATTTTAACAAGCTTGAGGGGCAAATTCACAAGAGAACACATAACAGAATGTATAACAAAATGAGTAAAGTAGAGGAACAAGTCATTCACAACAGTTTGCTCTTCTTACATAGTGCCATTTTATTCATTTTATTTTGGTAATCACAGCCTCTCAGAGGACAATCAAAATGCTTTTGTGCCGTGTTTGTGTTGTCGGGAATAAAAACCCGAGTCTCCAGTGAACATCAATCAGCAGCGCTATTTCAAATCAGTGGAGCATGAGACATTTTCTCTGAAAACTGATTTGTCCTCCCAAATAGCTCCATTACTCAATCTTACCATTATTGCAGCTCATTGGAGTTAGTGGTGCAGTGTTTAATCTTGAAAGACATGATTTTATTCCAAGTGCTAATAGGATATACTTGACAGGTTGTTCTGAAAGTGAGTTCAGCAAAAATGATCACACAGAGTTGCATTACATTTCATATATTACGTATATTTCTCTTAAATTCAAACAATATTTACAGGTCATAGGAACCCTCCCGCTGTTGTTGAACCCAGCTTCTTTGGCTGGAGGGACTGCGACACCCACCCTACAGGGTCTCCAGGGCCTCCAGGGTCTCCAGGGTCTCCAGGGTCTCCAGAGTATCCAAGGTCTCCAAGGTCTCCAAGGTCTCCAGGGTCTCCAAGGTCTCCAGGGTCTCCAAGGTCTCCAAGGTCTCCAGGGTCTCCAAGGTCTCCAGGGTCTCCAGGGTCTCCAGGGTCTCCAAGGTCTACAAGGTCTCCAAGGGCTCCAGGTCCAGACTGTCACCCCCCAGCTGGTTCTCAACGCACAGGGTCAGATCATCGCCACAGTAGGAAATGGATCTGCAGTCGTAACTTCTGCTGCAGTTCTGTCCAAAACCACTGCTCCTCCAATACTTACCAAACCTATCACACAGGTAAACAACACAAATCTGTCTGAAGTCAGTTTTGAGTTCAGAAAGGACGACGTAAATTCTGCATTTCTACTTGAAAGTTGAAACGGACCAAAAGTTACTGCTTTACCTTTGAATAGACTCAGTTAATTGGTAGATCTTTAACTATTCCTCGAAGTATTCAACCCTTGTGCCTTACTTTAAAAAGGTTGCTCTGTCTGCGTCAAAAACTGCCATCAAAATATTATATACTAATAATATTTTCCACTTTCACTTTCAGTCCTGATCATACTTACCAAATATTTATGCATTTTCAGAACTATAACCTTTTGTTTACATAATGCAAATGTAATGTATAAATGTAACACAAAAATGTAATTATTTTCTGTATACTTAATTCTCAGGGGAAATTCAGTCTGGGGTATGTCAATGATTAGTAACAACATTGATTTTGATGCATTTTTTTCTTTTTGTGCAACGTTGGATTAAAAAAAACTTACAAAAATTTCCACTTTTTGAAACTGCTATAAAAATATATTATTATTATTATTATTATTATTACTTTTAATTAGGTAAATCTTTTAACCAGCATCAGTCCTGATCATAACTACCAAATATTCATTCATTTTCAAAATTATAATTCTTTATATGTCAATGTGTTTACATAATGCCACTGTTGGTTTCTAATGAAAGAACCCCCCTCTAGAAAACATTTATAATTTTCTGTATACTAAATACTAGGAATCTTTTTCACAGTCTGGGATATGTCAATGATTAGTAACAACATCGATTTTGAACCTCCAAAATAAAAAACTCACACCCTTGTGTATGCCATATGCATTAACAGAACCAAAATGATCGAAAAATTAAAGAGCCAAACTTTAAACCTTAATTTAAAAAAAAATCCTTCAATTTTGAAAGAATTACCTAAATTATCAAAAAAAATCTTCCATTTTTAAAAAATAAACTAAATTTTCAAAAGAAATTGATTATCGAAAAATGGCTTCGATTTTGAAAAAAATCTTCAACCTTCAAGAAAATGTTGGATTTTCAAAAAATTACGTCATCTTTCAAAAAACCTTTGATTTTCGAAGAAATTACCTTACTTTAAAAGAAAATCCTTATTAAGAAAGAAAATTACCTAAATTATCAAAACAAATCTTCCATTTTTAAAAAAATTAACTAAATTTTCAAAAGAAATTGATTATCGAAATGGTGATGATGATTTTCGAAGAAATTACCTTCATTTAAAAAAAATAAATAAATAAATCCTTCAATTTTGAAAAAATGACAAGTCACAAGCATTAAAGTTTTCCATTTTCACCATTGCAGGTTACATGTAATAATATCATTTATTTGTTCCCCCAGGCTTCGGTAACGACTGTCAGTCAGGCACCGATAGTCATCGCCCCGCAGCCGTCCTTACTGAAGAGTGCCACCTCGCTCTCCTCCGCAGTACACATCACCTGTGGAGACATGGCTAAAGTGGGCCAGCTTGTCAGCAGTACGTACACCTGCTTCTCATATCCAAACAGAGATCCATTTTAAGTAGGTAGTTATTTTTAACCAGATTCTTCACAATTGTAGAACCCCAGCAGGTAGTCAGCAGCGAGGAGGGCATTAATCTGGAGGAGATTCGAGAGTTTGCCAAGAATTTCAAGATCCGTCGGCTGTCCCTGGGGCTTACTCAGACACAAGTAGGGCAGGCACTAACTGCAACTGAGGGTCCGGCCTACAGCCAGTCTGCCATCTGCAGGTAAACTACTCTCCTGGCCACGCTGCCTTGTATATAGAAGCGTTCTTAAGTACTGCACAGTGAAAAAACACCCAACTATTCTGTACTATCCTCTCTTTATAAAGCATGCATACAGTGCATTTGTTATGTGCATACACTGACCTATTTTCTTGCACACAAAATGTAATGCTATTATGTAGTTAAGGCACCCATGCAAACATTTACTCATCTACTCTCACTATATTAGTGCAGTCATGCCTAGTTGAGTGTATCACAGTGACATGTGTATGACACTGGTAAAAGATTAGTTTGAAGGAAACCAGCACCTCTAAACCTCACTAATTATTAACCTGTTATATCTTCTTTGTTTAATCCATGCAAAAACTCAAACAACGTGCTGGTTTGCAGATTTTGTTACCCTTTGGACAGAGTCAGGCTAGCTTCCCCCCCCCCCCCCCCATTATTAAGTCTTTATGCTAAGCTAAGCTACTGCTGGCTATTTAATGGACAGATATGAGAGTGGTATCAATTTTCTCATTTAACTCTGAGAACGCCTATAGGAGAATGCGAAAGTGAAAATGCTAATTGGATTATTGCATTTAAAGTTTACTCACATAACAGATACACATGGAAAACCATAATGCTATTGTGGAATTACATTTAAATTTTCAAGTTTACGTTATCATTTTTTATTTTAAATAATGGGCTTCCATAACAGTGTGTTTCGTCATTGTATGCTTTGTACCGCAGGTTTGAAAAGCTGGACATCACGCCCAAGAGTGCGCAGAAACTGAAGCCGGTGCTGGAGAAGTGGCTGGCTGAGGCCGAGCACTGGAACCAGAAAGGCCAGCAGAATCTGATGGAGTTTGTTGGCGGTGAGCCATCCAAAAAACGCAAGCGGCGTACGAGTTTCACGCCACAGGCAATAGAAGTTCTTAACTCCTACTTTGAGAAGAACACATTGCCAACGGGCCAAGAGATTACGGAAATTGCAAGAGAGCTAAACTATGACCGAGAGGTTGTGCGAGTATGGTTCTGCAACCGGAGACAGACGCTGAAAAACACGAGCAAAATCAACGTCTTCCAGGTTCAGTAGTGACGTCTTTCTGGGAGGGCTCGCTGAACATTCAAGACAGCAACACAGGTGTGGATTGTGTTGTGAAGACAAGCCAAACTCCATTAAAAAGAAAATGAAGGAAATTACACATAATTCAAGTGTTATAAAAGAGTCCTAATAACAAGTTGTTATTGTATTGTAATGCTGGATACACCACAACTCCTGTGTGGTGTTCAAAGTCAAACTGCATGGTCCTTTTATCATAAACAGTGATGAAAATAAACATGTCCTATTTAATAATATTTGAACTTTTATACAAGTGGTTTTATAGGCTATCCCTCGGAATTGTACGAAGTGGCAGTGCATTGAGTCACATTGATTTTAGTCACATAATTGTCACTTTATGGCAATACGCTGATATTTGAAGAACATGCTTTTGTCACCATGGATGTTTTTAAAAAGTCTAGATGGTCATTTATTTTATATTCATGTAGTATTTGTACTACAGGAGCAGCTTTACAAACATAAATACGGTTCTGTGGACTAAAAGTATCAGAATTGGTTGTCTAATTAACGCCAACAATTAATTTTCCATCTATGGACTCCTGCAACAATGTTTTGGGACAATCATCCTTTTGATACTTCTTATTGATAATCACAAAGATGAGCTTCTCTCTCTGTAGTCATTTCCTCTTGTCTGGCTTTGATCTTTTTAATCAGCAGCATGAGATGTGTCACACTGTCGGGGGTCCATAGAGAGGATCATTTCTGACGTTCCTTGGACAACAGGTTCTAATCAAAGCAAACTTTTAGCTTCGGCTACTGCCCTTGATGCCACAACTATAAACTGATTTTTTTTATAACGTTTGTTTCATACTGTGTGTGTGTGTGTGTGTGTGTGTGTGTGTGTGTGTGTGTGTGTGT
>CALSBV010010214.1:6608162-6627294 GCA_943590825.1 Bovichtus diacanthus
CTGAGATGTAGAGGAGTATAAAGTATAATATTTATCTGAGATGTAGAAGAGTAAGAGTATAAAGGAGCAGAAAATGGAAATACTCTATAATAGTAAAGCATTTGTTACATTCCACCACTGATTTTTGGGCCGATTATTATCGGATAAATAGAGATTAATAAACATCGTCACACCTGAATGTTTGCCCGCATTATAAATACATTAACTTCAGGTTAAATGGGTTAGAAAGGCTAAATAAATAGATTTGGGCTTATTAAAAATGTAAGCCTTCTCACAGCCAGTGAACAAGTAGATCCTGAATAATCTATAATGTCAATTTCTGTATTTAAAATAAACTCTGTGTAATTGTTAGGTTTTTTTCTGGTTTGTATATGATGACCTTTGAAGAATCTTTACATTTCGAGGTCACAGAAGACAGAATTTATTTTGTGTCTTTATGTGTCTTGTGTTTTCTCACATACATGACATTCAACAGACTATAAATTATTATTCTTCTTTTTAAAAGCCAGTAATTTCACACGTGACTTCTACAGTAACTGTGAGAAACTCTTTGAGATTGTTGTAATCAAGTGTTTTATTCTGACTCTTGTTTTCCTTCTCCTCAGAACCTGCTGCCCGCCGCCACACCGCAGGACGCACAACAATGGCTTCTAAGAAACCGCTTCTCCCCTTTCTGTCGGCTCTTCACCAACTTCTCAGGTAAAAAGCCTCTCGAGTGCAGAATAGTTCCACGTGAAACACTCGCTCATTTTAGTATAGAACAGAAAACCTTGCCTGGAGCCCTTGTTCACGTCTCGTTGTCATGTGTAACATTTTAGAGAGTAAAGAACCGTGAATGTGAGTAGAAATAAGCTCCTTTTTTTTAATAAAAATACGATGTGATCGGTCTCACGTCTGAATAAACTGATCTGCATCGACTAATCGATACGTTGATAGACAGAAAATCAACCGGCAACTATTTTGATAATCATTAAAGTCATTTTTTTTAATGCAAAAATGTCAGAAAATGCAGTTTTCAGGCTCTCAAATATGGAGATTTCCTGTTTTTCTGTGTTTTATATGTGTACTTTGTACTCTTTTAAAGTGTAGTTGTGTGTAATATTGTGTGTGTTGGTACGTGCGGTGTATCTTGTTCTCTTTTAATGTTTAGTCTTGTTGTAATGTCACATTTTTCTAACTGTTTCATTATTCTACCTACCTGCCCAGGGACTAAGGGCAGAAAAATTGCAATTTGCTAAATCCCGGTAAATTAAATCTTTTTCTTGTCTTTTTATAGGGTTAGTGTTCCTTGTGCATTGTCCCTGTTCAAACACTCAACATATCATGTGAAAGTGAATATTTTCTTCTTCTTTCACTACTTCCAAAACGATTAATCTGGAAAATAATCGTCAGCCATTTTGTTGAGGAAAAGGAAAACATTTGTACAATTATATTAATAATCAGACCTGCAGTCCCTCCCTACATTTACGTTTTTTACTCCAACTGGATATGAGAATAAATATCCAGCTTCACCATTACTAAGTCATTATTTTATCAGAGAGATGAACGATGTTACATATTCCATGTATGAAAAGAGCAGCAGACAAGAAATCTGGTATTATTTAGAGTGTGCAGGGTGACAAAGTGAGAAGAAAACACTGGGATTTATCAAGTATTTTTTATATATTTATATATAAAACAACATATTTTAACAATGAGAATGATGTTGTATATAACTTTCAGTACAAGAAAAGATCTTCATGTATGTTATTCTGCCCTTTTATTGCTAACAGTTTATTTGGGATACTGGTTTTGTTTGTGCTTCTTTTTACTTTTCCACAAGCTTTACATATGCAAAACTGGAAGACGTGTGTAAAATAGTGGTGTCTTGTAACCCCCTGTGAAACGTGCCAAGTGTTTGGCATGACGCAGACATGAGAGATGAATGAATGTTGTGTATTGAAGGTTTTTCGGCTGTTAAAGTCTTGTTTGTGTGATCCAGGGGCAGACCTGTTGAAGCTGACCCGAGAGGATGTTATTCAGATCTGTGGGCCGGCTGACGGGATCCGACTCTTCAACGCACTGAAGGGACGGTGGGTCTTCTTCAGGACAATCCCATCTTACAACATGTCGTCTCCGGGGAGGCTACATACATTTATTTAGCTGTTCTCTCTCTGTGGACTCTGTTTACAGGGTGGTGCGCCCGAGGCTGACGATCTACGTTTGTCAGGAGTCTCAGCAGGCGCGGGAGCAGCAACCGAAGCATGAGAACGGAGACGCGGCCGCCAACACCTTCTTCGGTCAGTGCGTGTAAATGGTTCGGAGCAAAATGTATAAATGTAACTTTTAATGCAGGACAGGATGCCTGAGAGTTGAGCAGCTATGTCAAACATCAGAACAGAAATAATATTTAAATAATTTTAAATTGGCAAAGCATTAAAGTTTTTTGTCAATATCTTAGTGGGTTTTTTTTGTACTGCACTTCCCAGTCAAGTGGTGCATTTACTTGAATTCTCTGTTTTTTAAAGTAAAAGATCCCATTACTGGGAAACACACTTCTTTCTGAGTTAATTGGGAAGATTGATTTCATTATCAGACGTCTCATCTCACTCTCGGTGTAGCTCTTCAGCTTCCTTTTTGATCCATTTACTGCAATTAAATCACGGCAAAATCTGTTTATTTTTGGTTGCATGCCACCGTAGTAATACAAGGTAGACGCGGCGAAATATAGATTTGTGTGAACACGGCATTACACACAAAGTACAGATTTGCAAATGAAAATCTAAGTTTATTTTGTACCTGATTTTTGTCCTGCAGTGTATCACGCCATTTACCTGGAGGAGCTCACTTCTTCAGAGCTGACGGAGAAGATCGCTCAGCTCTTCAACATCTCACCCAGACAGATAAACCAGATCTTCAAACAGGGACCCACCGGCATCCACGTGCTGGTCAGTGACGAGGTAAGTACCCCCCCCCCTAAAAGCTACACTTTAACGTCACCGTGACAGATGATGCTCGCTGTCATTACATGCTCGTTAGCAGCTTTAGCTTGTTGCCCTCCAGTATTAGTCTCATTGAGTTGATCATTTGATATATTTGTGGTTCAAATCCCTTCATCTTTGTGGTGGTGTGTTCAGGGTTGGATTGCCAGGAAAATTGGGGTTATTAGATTTAGCAAAATGTGGAAAACATTTTATATCTCTCAGAAGGTTTCCCTGGAAAATCCCAAAACCTCACAAATGTATTTTGTTGGAAATGCAATTTTAAGCCATTTTCTCTCTATTTTTTTTCTTTTCTTTTTTTTAACAGATGATTCAGAACTTCCAGGATGAAGTATGTTTAGTTTTGGACACAATGAAAGGTATTTGAGTTTGATGATTTCTGTTCTATATTTAACGTAGAGCCTTGAAGAACTTCATGGTTGTAGGTTTATTTATAACGCCCCCCTCCTGCTACGTTATCTTTTGTTTCCAGATGACACGAATGATGGCTACCACATCATCTTGAAGTGAATACTGGGCAGGAGACCAGCGTCGCTCTCTCCTTTTTAGACCCAATCCAGTCAGCCCCTCTCGAGCTTCACGTTCCTCGCCGTTCCTGGAATATGTGGGGGGCGCCCCGAGAAACGTCTCGAGGCTGCGAGGAGGAACATGCGTCTGAAGCACCCGGCCCTCTCCTCACTCTACCTTATCGTCTCACTTCTGAGGTAGTGACTGTTACCACCGTGCAGTGAACAGTGATCTCCTTCTCGCCCTGCCGTTGTCTCCCTTAAATGGTTGCGTTTTCCTCTGTTGCTTATGTCTCATGAAAGAGGTTAGTGGCACTACAGCTGCTGATATCGCTGGTTATTTGTTAGCTTAGCATCTGGTGTGCCAAAGCTCTGTGCTTCAGAAAGGGTCTGTCTATAAAACCAACAACCAAATAAGCAACAAAAACGAGAGATAGTTACTCTGACGATACTTGACTTTCAGCTTGCAATGCAGCATGATTTCTCCTCTTCGTGCTCTGTTGCCTTACCGGGATCCTCATAAGCAAGTCTGCGAGGCACACGGTATAACAAACACAATCCCATCAGAGGCAACAAACAGGACGTTAAGGCAAACGGTTGGGAATCCAGCTAACGATGTCCGTCTTTCACTGGTTTTAACTGTTACTTTTGAGGAAGAAAATACTTTTTCCAGACTCCCGAACACTGTTGGATCCCTGTAGGTCGTGTCGAGTGCAGACAGGCACTCGTGGTTTTTACTTGTTGACCTTGAATGATGATGAAACACCGTCTCTGTTAGTGGCTACACCAGAGAACTGTCTCGGGTCCATGTGCTTCCTAATAGGACTGCAAATAAAGCAGAAAATCATCACATTTGAGAAGCTTAAACCAGCAAATGTTTGAAATGTTTAGCCTGAAAAGATTAATCTATTATCATAATAGTTGCCGATTACTTTTTACATTTTTTTTTGTCAGTTGATTTCTCCACCAACAGTTACTTCCTATCTCTCAGCTTATTAAGCTCAATGCAATTTCATCATGCTCATTTTTGTTTTGTTTTCATTTTTGGTTTTCTCATTTTTGATTTTCCAACATTATTTGTAAATAAATTAATTTTAAACTTTTTTTCATGAAGAATCTTTTTTTAAAAAAAAATTTTTTAGAATCATTTTTTTTAACATACTTAGATCGCTGTCATTGTTTTTGGATGTTTTCACTATAAAAGAGCTGTCGGGCACACCAGAGATGCATGTGGAAACATAGTTTATGTTCAGTCCTTTGTTCTGCGTACAGGAAGTTGATAGCTTGACATTTTTAGATCTCCATCTTTGCCCCATCTCACCAGCATTATTAAAATATATACCCATGTACTGCCCGCCACCAATGGTCTGTCTCCTTATAATGTTTGAAAAATATTAGATTTATTTTTTATTTTTTTAAATATCCTTTAATGTGAGCTTTATTTAAGCAGGAGAGTCCTGGCCAAGATGAGCAGCGTGAACCCGCTGTGTGTTATCAGCCCATTAAATGGCCGTTATCAGTTGTTTCCGCTGCCACTTTAATGCCTCAGAAGTGCACCCACCAGTATATGAACGTTTATGAAAGGGTTTCACTTTCAGTCACGTTTAAGGTTTAGGCACTAAAACTACGAGGTTAGGTTCAGGAAAACGTCAACCTGTGCAGACAGAAAAACAAAAACACATAACACTTTAAAATGAAAAACAAATGACAGAATCATAAAATATCCAAAACATTCATCAACATCAGGGACCAATCGATCAAAACATCTACCGCCGGATAAACGCGCTGCCTTCAAGTCATTTAAAATCGCTTTAACTTCCTCCGGAGAGATTCGGCTCATTTTACCAATTCAGTGGAGGCTTTAGGGACAGACGGTGGGAATAAGTCCTGCGAGCCAAATCAGTAACTTCCTGTTCCTTTTTTTTTTTAAATTTTTTTAATTTTTTTTTATAAAGGAAGTAGATCTAGAGGTAGAAGAAGTATTTAGATATTATAATTCAGTAAAAGTAGTAACACCAAGGTGTAAAAATAAACTGTTCTGCATTTAAAATCATGCTCAAGTAAAAGTATTGCCATCAAAATGTACTTAAAGTACAAAACATTTATATTTATTTACCACAATGGCCCTTTTCAGAAAAGTATATGTTATATTATTGTATTATAAGTAGTTTAACCTATAACAATAACGTATAATAATTTATATTTTCTAATAATCTAAATCTGAAAAGTAACTAAACCTTTCATATAAATGTAGTGCAGTAAAAAGTACACACTTTACCCCTGAAATGTAGTAGAGTAGTAGCAGAAAGAAAAAACTACAAGTACTGCAAACGTGTACTTAAGTACTTAGTTATTTCCCACCACTGTGTGGATCTCGGTAAGATAGAAGCAGACCTTTATGAATAAGAAAATGCCAATGGTGGAGTAATATTCATATTGTTACACACAGCTTTCCTTTTGATGGACAGATGTGGAGCCTTACCTGCACAGTCATTGCGTTGCCATGGAAACTGTAGCTTTAACACAATTATAATAATATTAACACTAATGTTATGTATTGGAAATCAGAATGAGTCAGGTTTATGTTAAATACCATCCATGTCAAGGGACTGTCAGATTGTGCACGTCTGTTTCTGCACAATATGAACAAAGAAGCCAAAGGAAGAAGAAGAAGAAGGGGGGAAAAAAACTTCGTTTCCCAGCATGCTCGGGCGCAGGGCATGCATGTGATGTCACAATAAGTATATATACGGCTACAGGGAAGAATTTCTTCCTCCATTGTTACATTGTAACAACCGGGCGGAAACGAGAAGAGACTGAAGGCTTCTTCTCGTTTCTACATCTGCAACATTCTCACACCGACCCCACGAAGAAAAGTCCCAAATCTGCGAGAAGAAGAAGAATAAGAATAAGAAGTAAGCACCGCCGACCGAAGCGCCCCGGTGAGCAGGATAAACGAACACAGATGTCAGCGGATTTCTCCATCGCGAACGTTTTTACATTCGCCAGATAAGACTCGTTTATATGATTCATGTTGCACAGAAAATGTGTGTAAATAAATCTCAGCTAATCATATGACGCCCCGCCTGTCCTTTTAAATACAGAGGCATGCAACGTTTCAATGAGAGCCGCAGGTCGAGCACACAGATCCGGCTTTCTTCGGGAGCTTTCACTGTGCAGAACAATGAGCATGGAGCCTAAGTAGCCTCGTACAGTCAGACAGAAGTGCTGCACGTTGACAAGCTTCCACACACATTACTTTCCCTGCTCCGCGGTCTGCAGTCTGGACAGCGTCGGGTTTGGCACAGAGGGACTTCTCACAGGGCGTTGGAAGATTGATGTGCAGCTCACATTGGAGAGGAGCGACCTGCGAGCTGGTTGGAATAAGGGTCCCTGTTTCTGCCCCAGGTAGGAGGGTTTAGCATTTCATTAACCGGCTTTGCCATTTTGTGTGTGTGTGCGTGTCTTATATATATATAAATATAAATATATATATATATTTCTGTATATGTGTGTGATGATGAGGGCGGTTGAGCCTTCGCCTGTCAGACTGATCCCATCCTCGGCCCCAGCAGTCAGTTTCTGCATGCACACAGTTTAACAAACCCCTCTCCATGTCCCTGAAGGTAAATACACCATGAAGTCACAACTGTCTGCCAGCTCAGGCCTTCTGTCCAGCTACAGGAGGGTGAGTCTGATTTTGTTTCTGAGGATCAAAATTCAGCCTCTGCTCTCTCTGCCCTATTTGTGCTGGAGTCCTCGGGTGCAAAATGGTTCACATGCATCATGCTATAACCACACTAGCATCTTTACTGAACATGTGAGGCTTTGCAGCTCCTCCAGGTTTGTTAAATTTGGTTATTTCAAAGGAAAATCCACATTATAAACTGAATTTCTGTGTTACTTTCACTGGTTTTGCACAGTCCAACTGATGATTATGTTCAGGATTAATCATTTGGTCTGTAAAATGTCCATCCCAGTTTCTGAAAGTCCACGACAAAGGTATTCACTTAAATATTTAAACAGAAAAGAAGCACATCTCCATATTTAACAGGCTGAAAACAGCATTTTCTGACAGTTTTACATGAAAAATGACTTTACCAATGAATCGATTATCAAAATAGTTGTCGATTCTTCTTCTCTCGATCCGCTAATCGATTAGTGAACTATTTGTTGCAGCTCTAGTTCACATTCCTGCTATAACCACATTAGCATCTTTACATTAAGACTTTGCAGTGTCTGCATGTGTGTTAAATTCGGTCAAACCTCATTACAAAGCTGTAAAATCCACATTAAAACTGAATTTATTGTCTGTTTCAATGATTATTTGCACAGTGCACAACATCTCACTCAGCATCATGACATAAATTGATTAGTTTCGCACATTTCTATTTGACATTAGGCCATTTTTTTGTTGACAAAGTGTCCTCATATGTCACTAAATCACCTTTACATGGCTGCAGCAGTTTCATTATTCACTGTCCTCAGTGTACTGACATCATCCCTACGTCGGAGGACAAACACTGTATAATATCGTATAAATGTTACATATTTGTATATTTAATGCTGGATTTTCCCTTCGACAACTTGTAACGTGTCATTTCCAACTGTCCCAAAGGAAGATGCAGCATGTTGCTGTCAGCAGCATGTGACATGTTAACCCAGTTAAACTGCCTCATGTTGCAAAGTAAACTATTAATTAACCTTTTCAAGTCTTTTATTCATCTGGAACACCGACGCGAGAAGCTTCAGCATGGACACAGTTGCCATTTTGAGAAATTGGCAACCAATTCTTGGCCTTTGGTCACCACCAGTGGCCCTTTTTAACATAAAAAATGAGGAAACTCCAAAAATAAATATTTGTTGCATCAGTGTGTGTTACAGTCACAGCGCTGCACGAGCGTCGCTGCGACACTGTTTTGTATTTTAGGAACTAAAGGTGGACAGTTAACTGATAACACTTTGTTTTCGGTTACTGTAAAAGAATTAATCTTTTATCTTTTCTCTCACATTTTCATTATTAAGCTAATGTATAACTGCACATTATCTAAATTCTATATGATTCAATATCATCTTGCAATGAAATGTTATTGTGATGAAATCCTAAATCCAGATATGGTGATACACAATTTCTGCTGTATAAATTGAGTTGAAACTCTTCTGTTCATTTTACTCTAAAGTTCTTAATTAAATGAGAAAATACTTTTTCATTTGTTGAGTATTTATTTCACACAAAAATAGGCTTTATGTGGTTACTTTATACACAATATTTATTTAATAAAAAACTAGAAAACATACTATATCGTGTTTATATAAGGAGATATGACATTAGGATTTTATTTTAATCTTAATTACTCCAAATACAAAGTGACAAAAAAATGAAACCATGTTTTCAGTTTCGACAACCAATCCTGGATTCATGGAAGTTACTGTTAATATCTCCAGGAGTATTCCTCTCTTTGGATTGAGGATACGCGTCTGTGGTCGATGCAGTTTGACCATGGACAGACCATAATATGTCGCCCGGCTCTCGTTGACCTTGTGTGACCTCGACCTGCTGCTGTGTTTGAACTCGGAGAGAGAGACACGGAGATCATTCGCTCCGAGGCTGCTCGCCTAAACCCCGCTTACCTAGTTGCCATGGAGACGTTTCTACACTCGATGATTTCAAAGTAGGATTTCATTTGTGTGTGTGTGTGTGTGTGTGTGTGTGTGTGTGTGTGGGGGGGGGTTCAGATGAAAGGAGACCACGTCAGCTTTTTAAACGCTCCAACAATATTTAACGTGTTCAATTCGTAAACACATCTGACACAGCAGGGCTGCAGCTAATGATTATTTTAATTAGCAATTCATTCTGCACAATATTTTCTCTAAAGGAAAAAAAAAAATGGAGTGAAAATAGTGTTTAAATTGTTTTTTCCATAGATGGAAAATCCACATTAACATTTGTGTGCTACTTTCAGTGATTATTTTCTAGATTAATCATTTGGTCTATAAAAGGTCCATGTCAGTTCCTCACAGCCCAAAGTGTCTTTAAATGTCTTGTTTTGTCACTTTAATATGAAATAAAACAGAGAAAAGCAGCAAATATCCACATTTAAGAGGCTGGAAACAGCATTTTCTGACTAATTGACTGTTAATCGATTATCAAAATAGTTGCCAAAATAAAATGTTTCCTCGTCTGGAGGGAGAAAGAGGATTTATTTAAAAAAATAATTTAATGTATTAGTTTATTAAAGAAGGGCCATGCACAACACACATCTCTGGTCCCTGGGCTGGAAGATTAAAAAAACAACAACAATTCAGCACATTACAAACAATTAAAAGCAAAACAGTTTATATTTACAGTTCAGTAAAAAACAAACAAACAAACAGTAAAATGTGAAAAATAAAAGAGAGAAAAACAAAAAAAATATATACATGTTAAATATATATAATATATATATAAAAATGTAAATATTATATAAATATATATTCATATATTATTTATATATATATTATTTATTTTTATATATACATACACACATACGTCCACATTAGGGGGCACAATCTAGCATATTTTCTCTAACAGGTAAAGATATTTACTTCCTGTTAGGTTCCTTCCTTTAATGAATAATATTAAATATTAAAAATGTATCTATTATCAAAATAGCAGCTGATTATTTTTCTGTCGACCGACTTATTGCAGCTCTGTCACTCAGTTCTGCCTCTCGTTGACGAATCGTCACTTTCCTCCCGCGTCACAGCGCTGACCGCGTGCTCCTCTGTGCCCTCAGACAGCGAGTTTCCATGGAGGCAGGTTCGTCCCTCAGCCTCAAACGCAGATATGAAGAGGTGGACCACAGCTCTCCATTCTCCACTCCTAAAGACTCTGACGAGGACATCTCCAGCAGTGACAGCGCGGACAGCTGCGACAGCCTCAACCCGCCCTCCAGCGCTGCATTTACCCGTAAGGAACAGCAGGAGACACTCCTTAAAGGCAATACACTCTAAAACACACTCAAACGATTATTATCTGAAGTGTTTCATTCCTCGTGTATAACGTCCCCCCCTCCCCCTTTCTTCTTCTTCTCCCACCGCAGCCACCTCCATCCTCAGACAGCACAAGCCGTCTCCGGGGGGGAAGCGGGTGCGTTTCGATGTAGTGACGGTGTACTACTTCCCCCGGCGGCAGGGATTCACCAGCGTGCCCAGCCAGGGGGGCAGCTCCCTGGGCATGGCCCGCCACCACTCCTCCATCAGGCACTACACGCTGGGCGAGTTCGCCCGGGAGCAGGAGAGCAGCCACCGGCACACTTTACAGCAGCACCTGCGCCAGGAGAAGCTCAACGCCCGCAAGATGAAGGTGTGTGTCACACAGGAGCTCTGCAGTGTGTTTGATGTCTTACACGATGCTACACACCCTTAAATGAACCAAGAGAGTGTGTTTCTAGATTATTATCGATGGCCGACATAGATTTTCACTTTAATAACTCCAAGATTTATCATAAGAATGAAAGACATCAATACAGATTTGTGGAGCAGAAGTTGTTTTTTTCTTCCTCTTTCATTATTCATCTCACAACTTCCCAGATTTGTCTTGTGAGAAGGTGGGAAGCCCCGATTTAAAAAAAAAAAGAAAAAAAAAAAATGTAAATAAAGTTGTTAACGCAACTAGAGCTGCAACGATTCCTGCAGAAATATCTTTAAAGTCTCTTTTCAGATTTGCTGCTTTTCTCTGTTTTATATCAGATTAAAGTGACACAACAAGACGTTAAAGTTTCCTCGGACTTTGAGGAACTGGGACATTTTTCACTATTTTCTGACATATTATAGACTAAACCATTAATCTAGAAAATAATCTGCAGATTAGTCAATAATAAAATAGTTATTGCAGCCATAAACACAACTCCACCTTGAACCAGCTACAACAGTAAAATGATGCTTGTGAATTTCCAATCTAACTATGTAATTCATGTATACTAATATGTAAATTACAATTTTATGCACAATAAGTATTTTCTGGTGATAATACTTTTAAAATTGAGCATTTTTACACTTTTACTTAAATAAAGGATCCGAGTACTTTTTCCAACATTGTCCATTTGAAAATTCTATAATGAAATTATTAAAAATCTAAATCTGGTTCATTGCAAAGTTGGTTTTCATGCACAAGGATTTTGCTTTGGTGTATTGGTGCATAACATAAACATAAAAAGAGCAAATAGAGATAACAACAAAAGCATTAATATAGAATAGAAGAAAATTACAATATAAATATGAAAAAATACTATAGAAATAGGTACAATATATGTGAATTAAAAATGAAACCTGTATTTAAGAAGTACAATATAAATATGAAAAAATACTATAGAAATAGGTACAATATATGTGAATTAAAAATGAAACCTGTATTTAAGAAAGGTACAATAAAAATATGAAAAAATACTGTAAAGGTCTGTATAATATATGTGAATTAAAATGAAAGAGCTGTGCAGATGAAGCTGTTTTTGAAGCCTTTAGAATAATTGTCTTGCCCTTGAGATGTGAACGGCATCAGTCTCTTACAGTTCTGCACTAACTGTCGTCCACAGCTGACGAGGAACGGCACGGTGGAGTGCGCTCAGGCCGACCTGCTGACTCTGGAGGACGTGTCCGACGAGGACCTGGACGTGGACGGGGTGGAGGTGGACGACTGCTTCTTCCTTCAGCCGCTGCCCACAAAGCGGCGCCGGGCCCTCCTGAGGGCCTCTGGCATCGCCCGCATTGATGCACGCGAGAAAGCCGAGCTCAGGACCATCCGCCTGTCGAGGGAGGAATGTGGCTGCGACTGCCGCTTGTACTGCGACCCTCGGCACTGCGGCTGCAGCCAGGCCGGCATCAAGTGCCAGGTGAGGACTGTGAGCGCGTCTGTGTGCGTGTGCAGAGAGGAGAGAGCCGCCGAGCCTGAGGCCCAACTCACTGCTATAACTGCAACTGTAGAGGCCTTTTTCGGGGAAAATCTTTTGACATGTCACAGTAGGAGATACAGGTGTAAATGATGAAAATCATGAATCAATAATTTTCTTTTCTTTGTGAGAAAAAAGCAAATGTTTTCACTCGTGGTTATTTCATACAGAGAACACAATAGCAAGCTATTAGGATTATTATTATTACTATTATTATTACTATTATTATTATTACCATTATTATTTTTATTACTATTGTTATTATTATTATTATTACTATTCTTTTTATTATTCTTATTGTTATTATTACTATTATTAATATTACTATTATTATTATTACTATCATTATCATTATTCTTTTTATTATGATTATTCTTATTCTTATTACTATTATTCTTATTACTATTATTCTTTTTATTACTATTGGTATTATTATTATTACTGTTGTTATTATTAATATTACTATTATTATTATTTTTATTACTATTATTATTACTATTATTATTAATATTACTATTATTGTTATTACTATTATTATTTCATTATTATTATTATACTTTTTATTTTCCTTTATTTGAGTCATCTTTAGTTAAATATGTTTACAGAAAGATCCAAGATTTTACAGGAACCCACAAAAATGCGGATCCAAATCACGGGGCAGATACACAAACTAGGTTTCACTGTCATAGCGCGATAGGGCATTTGGGTTGCTTTCATGTGGTGTCGGAATAATCGGAAAAAAGATTCCTTACTGGAAGAATTCACTTGAACGGCCCATCTAGTCACCAACAAACATCAACGTGTTGTTTAAACGCTCTGAGCAATAAAGTACAACACAGGTTCTTCGTAGCGTACATGTTGTTTCCACATTACGACGTGAAGCTCATGAACACACTGAAGTGGGAAGACATCCGAGGAGAACGTGAATGCGGCGTTGGCCTTGTACGACCCCTTCTCCACCCGACTTATTATCTGTCTTCAGTAAACACTTTAAGTCTAAGTTTACCTTCCCCTGTGGAAATAAAACGAAACTGAAAGTGTCTTGGTTTTCATCCCCAGGTGGATCGAATGTCTTTCCCGTGTGGCTGCTCCCGGGATGGCTGCGGAAACGCAGCGGGCCGCATCGAGTTCAACCCTCTGCGTGTCAGAACTCACTACCTGCACACCATCATGAAGCTGGACCTGGAGAAGAGGAGGATGCTCATACAAGGCGCCGGGGACCAGTATGCTGAATCTGACCACTTGTCCTCCCCCTCCTCCTGCCCCACCTCCCCCACCCTCTCCTCAGCCGCTGGCCTGGACTCGGAGCTGGAGGAGAGCGAGGTGCAGATGGTGGTGGAGGTTCAGGATCTCCTGGCAGAGCAGGACATCCTGGAACGAGAGAACGAGACGGCCGTGTTGCACCTGCAGAGCGCGGAGGAGCAGGAGAGGAGGGAGCGGGAGGAGGCGGAGGGGGAGGATCTGGGAGCCGGGGGCCTCACGGAGCAGCCTCTCTGCCTCCTGCCCGATCAGGCCGAGGGGCCCGGTGTGGAGCAGGTCCTCCTGCAGGGGCCGTTCCCCACGGGGACCACGGTGCTCTGCATCACTGACAACCAGGAGGAGAGCCCCTCTGAGCTCCTCAAAGACTCCTCTTCTCTGCTCTACTACCAGCTCAGCCCCATCGAGCCGGGAGCCTTCGAGCCCCGAGCGGAGGAGGCTGAACAAGAGGAGTGCTTGGCAGAGTCAGGAGGAGAGAAGCGTCTGGGGAAGTCTCTGAGCGATGTGATGCTGTGCTCGGAGGAGCAGGGCCTCCCTGAAGGGCAGTGCCAGCGGGAGTCGTGCATGGAGGGAGCAGTGAACCCGCTGCCGCCTGAAGTTTAGCTCCAGCTTCTCTGCAGATATTCTGCACAATAGCTTCATCTAAGATGAAAAAAGATAATTACACATTTCACATTTATTACTGCTATCGTCCAGAATTATTACAGGTTGCAATGTCATTGTGTGGAGGATGAGCCTGGGGAAAATGTGCTGAAAGCACATACAGATCACTCCCCAGGAGTAATGTGGATGCAGGTAAAAGGCGACATTGTACGTAATTCTGTTGGGGGGGTGATGAATGCGGCCTTAATGGTAAAACATAAAAACACTTGTGTGTAGGAGTGTAGCGACAGAAAACACAACGTGTGAATGCTGACACAAGCCTTTAGTGATGTATAAAGTTATATTATCAATACTAAACACAAATGGTTTTGCAGTGCGTACGAAGCTGATGAATTTAGATGTCTCACTTTCCATTACGGCAAACCTCGTGCTGTAGTCAAGCCAAATGAAGGCCTCCTCCGCTGAAAATAGACCTAATAATCCTGGAAATACTTGTTTTTGTGTACTGTATATGCATACTGCAATGTGCGCGACAGAGCCGAGGTTGCTGCTTCTTTTTTTAATCTGTACGCACGTTGTGAGGTGAGGGTGGCGGTGTGGTGGCTCTGCTGTGATGAAGATGAACCCACACAGAGCAGCAGACGGGCCTTAGCTGCTGCTCGCGCTCGCCTCGCGCCGCTTGTGCAAACGCAGTCCATGTCAACAAAAAGAAAGCTGGTTCACCTGTAGTTACAATGCCGACGATATTACTTCTTCTTTCTTTGAGTAACGTGTCTTCTGTGGACTAGATGATGTTGGTTTCCTCACAGTCTGTGTTTGTTTTTTTTTTGAGTGAAAGGAGATTTCTTACTGCTACACTGTGATGCAGTCACGTCGTGTCCTCTTCACTGAGTTATACTGCGAGGAAGAGACCAGTCAAAATCCGTATGAAGAAAAAAGCATTTAAAGAGTCAAAGAAATAGAAAATGATGTGATGTTACTAATTTATGAAACGGGTTGACAACAACCTGAATTTGTATATTTTATGTTTAACCTGTACAGTATGTGTGTACTTTACATTAGTGTGTGAGAGTGGAAGTTGTGTGTGCATGTCAAAGTGTATGTACTGTATTATGAATAGGAGGATATATTAGTGAGGATACATATTTTATTCCTGAAAGGTGCTGATGTTACAGATTTACAATCCACCGTTTTCTCTCCCCGCCATCATGAGAAACGTGACTTCATGGAGATGTTTCTCGATGACGTACGAAGAAGTGAAAGTGTCGGAGAGCCTCTCGTGGGAAACGCAATAGCTACTGCACTGCAAATCATTAACGAGTATGTAAATGCAATCCTATAACATTTCCTGTCTTTTAAATGTCTTTTTTAAGTCTGATTAATCCTGATCTGTAAGTGTGCCGATTCTTCTTACACAAAGTCACTCCTTTGTTTTGTTGCCTGAAAAAAAAACAAAAAAAACAGCTGTTGCTTTTCGCCGAACACAGGACGAGCCGCCGTGTGTTTTTTTTTTTTAAGTTGTCTTAATATAAATCTGCTTAAGAGTTGCACCAAAGCAGTGGTTTCAAACCTAAGGACATGCTTTCAAACCATCGGATTTGACCCGAGCGGCCTCCCGTAGTTATTGTGGCCCTTTGTGTGTTCGCGTGACTTGCCTTGACATCGAACCATCTTTTAAAGTGGCGATGATTAATAAAAAGCTGCCTATTGTTGAGCTTTCGTCCTTGGCTTTCTTCTACTAGACGTAGGTTTGGGGCCACTGCACCAGATTAACTCCAGTACACTCTGTGATGGTGTGTTTGTGTGTGTGAGCGCTGTGTGAGTGTTGAAAAGATTCATCTAAAAGCTGTGAGGACGACTCTCATGCTAACTGTTGCCTAAAAGTCGACAAAAAAAGTTTTTTTTTTATACAAAAATAAAAACAATAAAACACTCATTTTAAAAAGGATAAAAGAGTTTCACGTGTGCTGATTTTTAGTCAGTAATAAGGTTTTATTTCACATGATTACAGGATTTAAAAAGATTATTCTGCCATTGAGGACTTTTTGCAATGACCTTGATTTGGCCATATATGGACATAATTTATTTTTAAAAGTGTGACTTCCTTGATGATGATAATCTTAATACCACAACAGGGGATCAAGTATATTTTCCTTGATAACAGTTCAATGAGAAATGATCTCCAATGCAATTCTGTTTTTAGATATTTCATTGTTTCTAATATAGAAAATAATGATAAAATGATATTTTCTTGGTGTTTATCCATATGTATGTTTCGTCATTACAGTGATTACAAATGTCCGACCTGTGTGTGATCTGTAGATTATCTGTAGTGTCTCTTAAAGCATAAAATGTGAAGAGTTTGTCCTCTGGAGGTCATGATGACGGTCTGCAGTGCGAGGGCCGAACACTAGATGGAGGCATAAACTCAGTGCTTCGCTCCCAAAGACTGGATTTAAACTTTATTTATTACATGAAGGTCAACATCACAGAAGCATAACGCCGCTGGAGATATTAAAATAGCTATAGTTATAACTCATCTTTCCAACCCAGTGTTCCACTCTATAATAATATTAATAATAAACTTTATTTATGTAAATCACAGATATAAAAATGTAATAAAACAACAGAATGAATGAAAAAATCATTTTAAATTAAAAAACAATAAAATAAAGAGGCAGCTCAGATAAATCAGGATGAGCTTTCTCATAAAAAAATAAAGTGTGGTTTTAGAAGACACTTAAAAGAAGATTTCCAACTGCCCGAAAGATCTTAATCTACGCAAAAATTCCCCAGGGATTAAAAAGTCTCAAATATAATCTGGAGCCAGGTCACGAAGAGCCTTAAACTCAATCCTAAAACAAACAGGAGCCAATGCAAAGAAGATAAAAACAAGTTTACTGGCTCTAAAAGTTCAGTACGATCTGTAGTTCTTTCAAAAGACAATAAATCAGTTGCAGAAAGTAACGTCTGAGAGGCAGGATGCAGACTCACAGCTCTGACAGTTTGTGCAAATAACAGTCACATCAGTGATTGTAAGTATTCCTTTAAGATTGGTATTATTGTAAAGGACTATGTCACCCAAAAATGATAATTTGTATATAAATGACTCGTCTCGTGTTACCTTGAATTCTTGAAAAGCTTGAAGAGCCTTAAACCTGCATTCTCTTCAATATCCCGCAGGGGGCGACTGGTTGCAGAAATAATTCAGATTGTATAGAAGTCTATGAGAAAATGTTCCTACTTCTCACTTGATTTATTACCTCAGTAAACATTTGCCTCATAAATGTATGTTCTCAATCTGTAGTTTCAAGTCTTCTTCAACACAGCATGATGTTCATTTAGTAAATTATGTCCCATTTAGAGTAAAATAGACGATAAAACAGCATATGCGCATGTGATTGACAGGTCGCTAAAAAAAAAAAAAGTCTTGTTCAGCGTTCAGTTGTTCTTCGCTCCACCCTCAAACCAAGATGGCGAGGGCGAAAAATGCAAAAACTTCGACATTCCACAAACCACGAGGTGAAGTTCTACGGCAGGGGTTCTCAAACTTTTTCAGACCAATAAAAACCCCTCACGGACCACCTAACTCTCCAAATATCCAAAAACAACAGGCCTGCTTACCACTGCAACAGTATATTACACATTACAGGCTAATATTGAGCTTTATGTGACCTTCTCTACATTAAATCAACAATACAAATACAACAAGGATTCTACAAGCATTTCATTCATATGTGATCTAAACGGTAAATGCTGATCATATGAAACGTAGACTACATTTATTACTGCGTTTATGTCCGAGCAAACAGAGCCGCAACTTACTTATGAAAATTAAGGTTCTTTTCACATCCAAGATTTTTTCATGAGAATATTTCATGAAATATTTTTTCACATCCAAGCTTTTCTCAAGAAAATTAAGTTGTTTTTTTTACTTAAAGCTTTTTCCGTGAAAATTAAGTATTTTGATATCAAAACTTTTTTCAGGAAAATTACGTTTTTTTTTAAATAAATTATTTTTCCATGAAAAATAAGTATTTTCACATCCAAGCTTTTTTGAAGAAAATTAAGTTTTTTTCTTTACTTAAAGCTTTTTACGTGAAAATTAAATATTTTGACATCCAATCACTCCCATTTCTTGACATTCAAGAAAATTAAGGTTTTCTTCACATTCAAGCTTTTGTCATGAAAAAATTTTTGTATTTTTTCACACTCAAGCTTTTTTCATGAAAATTAAGTTTTTTTTACATCCAAGCTTTTTTCAT
This sequence comes from Bovichtus diacanthus, assembly GCA_943590825.1. Taxonomy (NCBI): domain Eukaryota; kingdom Metazoa; phylum Chordata; class Actinopteri; order Perciformes; family Bovichtidae; genus Bovichtus; species Bovichtus diacanthus. Next base: position 6,626,702 of record CALSBV010010214.1, read on the forward strand.
TAAAACATTTAGTATTTTTTCACTTACAAGCTTTTTTCATAAAAAAAAATTATATTTTTTCTCATCCAAGCTTTTTTCATGAAAATTAAGTTTTTTTCAAATCCAAGCTTTTTTCAGGAAAATTAAGTTTTTTTTATATCCAAGCTTTTTTCATGAAAAAACCCAGTTTTGAGAACCTGGTCTTGAGCCATCGATCCATCTTGTCAGTTGATGCTCAAATTGACCGCGCAGATCATTTATGATGTAAGATCGTAAAACTAACCCACGTAGCAACGTAGCTATGCTGCATCTATGCTACACTCTATACTAGTCATTTTTAAACAGTTTGAGAAACACTTTTAAACTTATAATATATTAATTTAAAATGTGACATTTTACCAATATACTCAGGGACCACTAGGGGTCACTCACGGTCCACCAGTGGTCCGCGGACCACTCTTTGAGAAAGACTGGTCTACGGTAGTGCAAAACTAAATCGCTGCTGTGTTCCTTTAAGTGTTTTTTCTTCACTCTAAAACGTTACCTGATTCAAATTCCCCTACTCCTCACACACACACACACACACACACACACACACACACACACACACACAC
>CALSBV010010214.1:6628547-6693177 GCA_943590825.1 Bovichtus diacanthus
TAAATAATAATATATACAGGTCATATATAAATAATAATATAAATAATTATATATACAGGTCATATATAAATAATAATATAAATAATAATATATATGGGTAATATATAAATAATAATATAAATAATAATATATACAGGTCATATATAAATAATAATGTTCCTATTATTTCCTCTACCCTCATGGGTCTAATATTAGTTTTTAAAGCAAAAGGTTGCACATGGTTCATTTGACTGCAGGATTGAATGCAGTGCATGAACACACTGAAGCCAAAACCAGAAGATTTTTATTATGTCCTCAAACTCTGGGTATAAGATGCTGCTGCTGGGACAAGCGAAAAAGAGTAAAGTGAAGTAAAGTAATGCAGCTCAGCCGAGTGACTCCCTGCAGAACCCGAAAAGCAGCTGTGTGTCCGCAGCTGTGTGAAATATGGAGCGTCCTGCTCTGCATGCTGGTCCCCAAGGACATGTCCGTCATGGCTACATGCAAGTTCCCCGACAAACAGCCCTCAGAATCCACACACTGTGGAGGTTTACTGAAAAGATAGTTTGTGCTCTGTGCATGTTTTTAGTGTTACGTGTTCTCGCTTCCTTTTCAGTCCAGTAATAAAAAAAACATCCCATTAGCTCAGCCACTGGCTGTGTGCCCAGCGTTCCTCGAGGAGGAAGTTTAAATATCTGTATGCTTACATGGTGGCCTCACAACGAGCAGTGGCCAGCGAAGGTTTTCTATCTTAGGAGACGAGAGAGGAGACTTCATATCAGAAGAGTCTGCAGCTCTTGACACTTAAAGTTTGGAGGAAACTCAATCGGCTGTTGAGCGACTTTATCTGTCTTCTTCTCTTGGTGGTCAGGTTTAGGGACTGATGGATGAAAGATGATATCCCCTTCATCATGTCATTAAAATAATGTTTTTTTTGCAATATTACAGGCGCTCACTCCCCAAACCACATCTTAAACACACTCGCGGCGAGGATCTCGGGATGTTTTGGTCCAGACTGAAATGTCTCAGAAACTCTCAGTTTGATTCCCATTGATTCCCATTTGGTTCAGGTCAAAGTTTTCACTTTTCCAGAAAATATCTTCACATCTTCTGCGTGGCTTTGCCAATAAATGTGGTCCAGACACTGGTGGTTCCCGAGAGACGTTTGAGGTTTTAATGATAAGTTCTCAATAACAGTTGCATGGACACACACACACACACACACACACACACACACACTCTCGCTACATTACTTCATGTTTTTGCTTGATTTATCTTGCTTACTTAACGTTTGCTTTTTTTGCTTTTATGTTGTTTATTTTACGACTTTCACATTTGCTTATCACGCTTATTGAGGTGCGATTCCTTCAATAAACCTCCAGCTTTTGTTTTTAATCTCACCTGTAATCTCACCTCAACGTGCTTGTTTTTGTTTTTTGTGTTTCTGCTGCTTATTCTGAGCGATGAGGGAGTATGAGCAGGTGTGTCAGAGGGAGGGGCTCAGTGTGCTGGGTGGGCCTCTTTCTGTGAATCTATATCTCTTGCTGATTCAACACAGCCCTCCTCACATACAGCTGAGGTAGAACATGATTTTATACTAATGCCAGTCTGCCAACATGTCATATTTCCTTTGATTATTGGAGGTGTTTTAAAATGTAATCTTCCCTCCCACTAAACACCGGGTGCTATGTTGTAACGTGACTGTAAACTCGATCTGGGTTTTTGTGAATTTTTGCTAAACCTAAAAGAAACTTCCACCAGTAAACAACTACAGACATTACTTTATTAACACATAATTTGTAAAAACGAGAGAACGTGCTACAAGTTTCACATGTTGCTTCCTCAGGTTTGGGCTTGATTTCCATCAGTGTCTTAAATCAGGTGCTGATTAGCCAAGAATCACATCCCCACAGCAGCAGTCAATATTAGGTCAGTGCGACTAAACATAAATATTACTACATAAATGTCAAGAGTACAACAGTAGATATTTTCTTAAGATACCATAAACATTTCTAGAAGGTACCAAAAATATAATAAAAAATACCTTTTTTGGTATTTATTGAGAAATGTCAAAGAATATGTGAACTTATTTTACATTGATGATGTGCTCCAGTTGATTTGTCTGTCTTGTTTTTTTAAATTGAAGTGAAGTGCCATTTATTATTAATTAGTGTTATATTCCTTATATATATTTAAATATAAATAACGAATAACCTATAAAGTAACGTCAAGCAGCAAACAACTTAGCTGAAAAGATTACGTTTAGCTTTTTGCATTTTAGTTTGTTAGCGACATTAGCAATAGCATAAGGTTAGTACAACATGCTAATGTTAGCATTTAGCTGAAAACACCGCGGAGTTCAGCCTCAAGGTACGGAAACTCTAAACGGCCGCGATTCAAACATTTTATTTACGCTGTTTTCCCATAATTACGAGTTCATTTTATTTGTTTTATGAGTTTTTTATGTCAATAATAAATGTTGTTTTCCCGAGATAACTGATTCATTTTCTTGAGATCTTGAGATAACGAAGATTTCTCGAGATAATGACATAATTAATTTGAGATCATGAGACGACAATGTTTCATGAATTAAACGTTAGAATATGTCTCGTGATCTCGAGAAAACTACATTTAATGACCTTGTTAAGGTAAAAACAGGACATTAAAGCGATTGATTCGTGGCTGTCGAGGTCTTCTGTACTCAGAGTAGACTTGTTACACGTATCAAAGTCTGAGAACACAAAAGAAAGAAGGACATGAAAGTGTTTTAAATTGTGTTTCAACAGATGTGTCTTTGTGTGAATGCACTTTGTAACAAAGCTGTTGGAGCTCTGGGGCTCACATGATCTACAGCCTGTGAGTGGGGGTCAGACTGGCTGGTACAAGTGGTGGGAATAAGAGGGATATGTGTTTCTGCAGATCTGGGAAAGGATGTAGAATCACTTCCTGTCCATGTGCCCTGTTCCCTAATGGACAATTAAGTGAATCATGTAAAATGCTCTGCTTGTGGCAAATGTCTAACCCCACCCCCCCAATATCACTCCTCAACCTTAATTAATACCATATTCCTACAGTAGGCTACTTGTTGTGTTTCTCCCAGCAGGGGCTGGGCTGCGCTGACGTTTATAGCAGTTCAGTTTTCAGTAGCGCTCTTTTATTTTTATTGTTTTATCCAAATGACCTTATTTCCTGTGACAGAGGGCTTCACTGCTCTACCTGTGAAAACAATGCTTTGCCCTGTCGTCTGTGGTAAGAGTTTCCATACTACGTGCCTCGCTGCCATTAGTGTCATGGAAACATGTGTGTGTGTGTGTGTGTGTGTGTGTGTGCTGCTTCTCATTGGAGGGATTAAAGTGATGAGATAAAATATCACAGATTTTTTCGTTAACCTTTTATAGGATCACAAGTTTTCATCTTTGTTAGACACTAGTTGTGTTTAAGTGTAGCCGAAAAAATCAGGTTTTAGAGGAAAAAGTTGCATTTTTGCTTAAATTAAGTAAAAATGATCTGGACACATATTGGATCAGTACGGAAGTCCTGAGAGGAAAGTGAGAAATTAAATTCTGGTGATCAATTTTCTAACTGATCTAAAATGTTTGTATTTTTTTTAGGATAATTATTTTTTTTAAGTTCCTTCATGTTTTTTCTTGTGTAAATCTGTTTTGTTTTTTCTGTTACCACAGATGTTTTATCTGTGGTAAAAGTTTTGGCAGGTTAAAAATGTTTTTGTGTTTGTTGTTGAAATACTCATTTCGGGCCACAAGAGGCTGAAATCTTTTTCCAGGAGAGTTTTAATTTTTCTATGCCCTCAAAACACAACGTACATATATTGTGTGTCATAAAGTTATGTAACATTATTGTCGTGTCTTTCTTTTGGCTAGTTTACTGACACACAATATATGTACGTTGTGTTTTGAGTGCATAGAGAAATTAAAACTCTCCTCGGGAAAAAAAGAAAGAATGCTAGTGGTGCGATCAGCCCCTGGTGGCCATAGTGAGTATTACAACAACAAACACTGAAAAGATCTTGAACGTTAAAACAAATTTCACCTGTCAAAAGTTCTTACTTTTCCACCTGTTTTCACAGAAAATGTATCCTGGCAAAACCTTTTTTTTTTTACAGACGAAAAAAAAAAAGAGATCACAAGCCAAAAACCTTTTTCCTCCACCTGTTTCCCAGATTAAGTAACTTGGAAAGATTATCCTGGCAAGTCCTTTTTACATGTTCTTAGGAAATAAACACAGAAGAAAACAATTTAATCAGACTTGGATTAAGATTTAATCTCTCCCCATAAGAACATTACATCAGGAATATGTTTCCCATGGTAAACTAAAGCGACTCTCTTTGTGTCTGTGTGCAGGAATCCGGGCCGGTCTCGGGTGACTGCTGGGTAAACAGGCGTAGCGTGAGTCCAACAGGTGATGGGTCTGATTGAGAGGCTTGTCATAACACTGCAGCGCTTCATCACCAGAGACCTACTGCTCAGAATTAATTACGCGTCAGGGATGACTTCAGGAGATTATTTATAGCCTCTCTCTCAAGGGTTTTCCGTGGAAAGAGGATCCCCTCGCAGAGAATGAAAGTATCAGAGGTCTTTCTCTAAGAATAAGCTGCTCGTCTGGACCCTGAACCACAGCACCGGGATGTGAGGTCATTCCTAGTTTTTTTCTTTTTTTTTTTTAAAGATCTGCTCTGCATCTGCGAGCTGATGTCAAGTTTTAAGTGTTAGTAATCAGTTACGGATAACAAATCAACCCAATGAACGGCAGGTCAGGCTCTGCGATGCTCAGGAATGCAGAATTGGTTTCTGTTTACGCTGTTCTTCCTCCATTCTGGGTGGACTGGGGGAAATAAAGACAACAGCACATCATCTTAAACATTACAGATACACGTCTGTGTAAGTGAAAGGTGGATCTATGTTTTTGTGTTTATGCCTTTTATCTTTATTTGTCACTTAATCCCTTTTTTTCCTTTTGCTTTTTTGACTTTTGAGCTGCTGTGACAAGTGAATTTAAAGTAAGATCTCAAGGTAACTGGAGCTGCAGCGATTAGTCGGTCGACGGAAAAGTAATCAACTATTTTGATAATCGATTAATCGTTATAAAAGTGATCCTTCCTGCAAAAATGTCTTTTAAATGCTGTTTTCAGCTTCTCAAATATGGAGATTTGCTGCTTTTCTCTGTTTTATATCCTATTAAAGTGACAGAACAAGACATTTAAAGACGTCAGCTTGGACAATTTTCTGACATTTTAAACACCAAACCGTTAACGTAGAACGTAATCAGCAGATTAATCGATAATGGAAATAATCTAAAAGACACTCAACGTCTCGAAGGCCAGCTCTGTCCTGGGGAGCCCTCTGGACGCTGGAGGTGGTGGGAGACAGCAGAATGATGGCCAATCTGTCGTCCCTGTTGGACAACATGTCCCACCCCCTCCAGGACACTTTGTCAGCACTGAGCAGCTCCATCAGCGACAGGCTGCTTCACCCGCGGAGTCACACGGAGAGACACCGCGGGTCCTTCCTTCCTGCAGCGGTCAGACTGTACAACCATCACGGCCCCTGGTCGACCACCACACACCCAATATGGCTGTAACGCCACTGTTCCACCGCTCATGTGCAATACACCCCGTTACTATTTATTACTGTGCAATACAATCCTGTGCAATACGTATGTGCAATATATCTCTTTTTTTACTATGTATCATTCTTATTACTGGCTGCTAGAGTATTACTCTCACATGTTCACTTACTGTATTATGTTAACCTGCTACTTACTTACCGTTGTTTTTTATTCTATTTTGTACTTATCTCATATTTACCCTTTTATCTGCACTGTCCCTTTGCTGTTGTAGCGCTGTAAATGTCCCCGCTGTGAGACGAATAAAGGTTTTCTGATTCTGATTCTGCTCATTGTGTCTGCAGGATTCAGAAGATCTCAGTCACCTGAGCTGTGTGACCTGGTAAAAGAAGGTCATAACTTCTGAATGTCAATTTGATCTCCTTCTTCTTCCTTTAATGACCAGACACTCCCAGCTGCTCCCACAGAAAATCTCATGGTTCAGCACTTCCGTGAGATGCGATGTCTTTCCCAGCGAGCCCTCGAGGGAACCGCAAAGTAAATCTGGGTTACCAGAGGATCATCACGTGTCTGGGGTTTGAAGAGTTAACTGAGACTGACGAGGCGTTCCTGAAAACATCAGACGACTCCGCCGTGATCTCGGGACAGATTTACTTCACTCCCGTGTCAGACAGCATCCTGGGAGCCGATCAAATATTTCACCAGAAACCCAAAACGCCCTCCCAGAGATCCAGCTCCCGGGGAGAGAGAGACTTTACACTGCCGTAAATTCTTGGCAAAGTAACGTGAACTGGAGAGCAGCGAGACGGTTAATGATGATAAAAAGATTCCCTCTGCTGCTGCTTCCCACAGGCCAACACTTTGACCTTCAGGTCACACGGAAGAGTCGACGTTTGATCGGACTCTTCTGTTCCTGCTGAAACACACAGATCTGTGTGTATGTTCTGTGTTGGACGACGTCTCAGGGATGTTTTGGATATGAGAGATATTTTAACTCTTTTCTGAGCAGAGTTTATGGCTGACAGATGTGTAATCCCAATATTTCATACCCTTAGCTCAAAGGTTTGTGTTCCACTATTAAAGCCTTTCGACTCTTTAAAAGAAATGATATAAACAAAGTGCTCTTTAAAGGAATGCTTAGCACTTGAAGAAAACTTTGACTCAGGAAAAAAACGGAGAAAAGTCTCGAGTTGAAGTAAATAGTTTAACAGCAAAACTATATAAAACATCCAAGTTTACAAACTGTCGCACAACTCGTGCAGAATAGCGACTTTTACTTTGACCTAAAACCTTATTATTTAAAGCTCAGTGAACTCGCAGCGAGTGTTTCTGCAGAAGGGAGTTAAGTAATAAGGTGTGAGTGTTTGAGGTGAGAGTGTTTTACCAACAGACAATTTTGGTTTCATTTATTTCCGCCAACACGTTCACCACTGGAAAATGCCATTAAAGAAGGAATCAAAACATTTCTTCACCGTTACTTTCGTTGGAACGGCAGTCTACAAAAAAAGACTTTAAAGACTAAACTATTTACCTATTTAATCTAGAAAATAATTGACAGATTGAAAAATAATCGTTAATTGCAGCTTTACCGTAAACCTGGACAAGATGAGATAAGAACGTTATTCATTTCAGACACCGGGGAAATGCACAAAGACAAAAATAAAACAACTATACAATATATACACATTTCACTCGGATATGTCCATGACGGATAACTGCACCCATACGTGTAACACACACATGGTTTGTAGCATTGTACTAGAAGAAAATAAATGTAATTGCGCAGGGTACGAGCAGGAAATTACACACGTGTAACAAACTGCACCAAACATATCTGTAAGGCTGGATATGAACTGGAGGGAGAGGAGAGGGTTTTTATTTTGGTGAGCAGATCCTTTAAATAGCATACGCACACACGCACACACGCACACACAGATTAGAGGGTTCTGCAGTTTCTCTCTCACTTCAAGCTTCGTCATTAAGCTCCTGCTGAGTGTGGCCCCTCACCCAGCTGCGGGGGAGGTCACCCCCCCTCCGCCGCAGCTGGCAGGTGAATCAACGCGCTCTTTGTGGAATCACCTGAAGGTCTGTCTTCTCCCCCTGAATCACAGTTGTGTTACTGATTACGGGGTAAAAGCGAGGTGAGTCAGAGACGCAGCAGCGTTGGGTTTGAACTCACAGCTGCTCCTCAGTCATTACCTTAATGTTTCCTGTCTGTCTTTGTCATCACGAGGACTCTTGTGAGGCACCGTCGTCTATTTATGTGGCGATGTATACTTCATGTGTACAATCAGACCAAAATATCCTCCAATTTCTCTCTGTGTAATCCTGAGCTTATGTCTAACAAATTGGCGTATTAGCGACATTATAGGTTTATAGAAATTCACCGACTTTCTACGAGAAAAAAACGTGGATATTCTGAGAGTAGAAAGTCATAGATTTGCAAGAACCAGACCAGTCGCTCTGAAAAGTGTTTGCGTTGTCTGCAAACCACAGAGTGATGTTGTTTATCTGGTAATGAACGTTATGTGGTTTGATAACGAGTATAAAAAGAGATAAAGTGCCATTAGTGTGGGCAGGATACAGGGGGGGGGCGGGGGGGTTACTGGCAACGTTATGTCATGAGACTCGGGTCATGTGACGTCACGCCTCAGCCTATGATGTTTTCTCTAAAGCTAACTAATCGTTTCTCAACGTTAACCACGTTGTGTGTTTCTGATACGAGGCTGATATGAAACATATTCTTGGTTCAGAAACGTTGTAAATTAAACGTATCCGTGGTTTTGCAGAAATGTACAATAACGAAAAAATAAAAATGTCTAGGTTGATCCGGCCTTGCAAAGAAAAGAAAAAAAGATAAACGTGTGACTTTAATATCAGAGAATGTCTTGAGGGTTTTTTTCCAAAAAACTATGACTTTCTAATTTCTCGTAAATTTGTGAGTTTTTCTCAGAATGTTATCCCATTTTTTTTAATTTTTTTTTTTTACCTGCACTGGCTCTAAATGTGTGGAATTTAAGTAGGAGAGGAAGTTAAAATAATGACGGGTGAAGAAGAGGAGGAGGAGAATGATGAGCGCTGTGATATATGGATGTGGAAGCTTTAGGTTTGAATCCCTGTGGGCGCAGGCGTGTCCCTGTGAGCCCCATGCTGTGCTAACGAGGGTGCCCGCTGCCTTTACCCAGCAGGGCTGCTCCTGCGTGTGGAGGAGGCTGCGGGAAGATTGAATCGCAGAAGAAAGGAAGTCCACAGGATGCAGAGTAGAGAAACCAGAGGCACCGAGAAAAGTTAGCACGAGGAAATATGTGTCATTCATCTGGATATCAAACATCTAACTTTGTCCATTATGAGCAGGTTAGGGGAATTATTCGCAGCTATGAAGCTACCAGCAGTCAGAGCTTTAAGGATTGATTGTGTTACCTTAATGCAGACAGCTGTTTCCAGTCTTTAAGCTAAGACAACTAGTGGAACTATTCCTTTAAATGAATCTCTGTGTTTGTCATTTCGGGACGCTTCGACCCTTCATTTCTTTAGCTTCTGTTTATGTAAAGAAGACTTACAAAATATATTAGTCTGTGGTTTTACAATAGTGCTCTTTAGATAAGCTTTATTGCTTCCTTCATCTCAGTTTACTTACCCTTTAGTCCTGTTTAGTGCATTAAATCTGAGCCTCTTTTATCCTTCAAAAGGAAAATAAAGTCACAGACTCGCAGTCTCTGGATGCCTTCAGCTGAAGGAACGTGGCGGGATAATAAAATACCTCTCTGCTTTAATAAAAGATGTTTTTGAGCAAAAAAATTCTGAATAGAAATCGTGTGTCTTAATGGATAAAAAGCGTGCCTCACATGTTTTAATGCTCAGCGCGTGGTTGCAGTTACCAGCCAAAAGCTTCTGCATTAACGTCGACGGGTTACCCAAAGATTAGTCAGCAACAAGACTTAACGCTGAAGTGACTTCTTCTCACAGATGTGTGAAAGAAACACAGGAAGAAACACTTCCTGGCTTTTAGCTTAGCTTTGCTGTTTGTGCTCAAACAGTCATCCAGTTTCAACACTTTACTTCTTAGCACATGTGCAGAGCTTTGCAAGCACACAGAGCCGCCTCATTGTGTGCTAACGAGGACAACAGCACGTAAATACATTGAGGACAAACTTAAATCATGTAAACGATCAACTCTCGTTGAGTATGGAGTTTTGTTTAAAAGTTTTTTTTTAAAAAATCTGCCCACCAGGCACGAAAGCTCAATAATTAACACGATCTCATTCGTTTGGTTTGGTGAGAGGATTTTGTTTCCTTTGAGCGGAGACAAGCTAGCTGTTTCCCTCTGCTTCCAGTCTTTGTGCTAAGCTAAGCTAACCAGCTCCACATTTACCGTACAGCCATGAGAGTCATCAAATGTTGGCAAGAATGCAAATAGGCGTATGTCCCAAAATGTTGAACTATTCCTTTAAGTCTTTATGCATTTCTGTGACGAGATTTTTCTCACATTCAATTTTCTTTCTGACAGAATATTTTCCTGACCTCAAACGTTCACTTCTCCTTCACATTTCTCTATGAACACGTAAATGTTTTACAGTTATTCTGTTATTTACTCTGTGAAGTATGTTGGAGAGGAAACCGCAGAAAGAGTCAGCGACCTCCTGCTGATGACAAGACTCCAGGGAATCAGTGCGCCCGGTCAAGAAACATTCAGCACGTCCCTCCCTGTGAAACCCACAGCGAGTCTGTGTTGCATCACTGGTGTGAGCGACTCAGCGGAGACTCCCAGACACTGGATGTGATCAAATCTGCATCTCGCAGCATTTCCTCATCTGTAAGGACCAAAAACCCCATTTAACAAAAACTCAATTGTGTTATTAACAGATGATCAGAGGGAAAACTTTTCATGTGGGGAGAAAGCGCAGGCCACCGTCAGATCAGCGGTGATGTGGTGAAAAAAGATCCCGGGAGTCGAGAACAATCGGCTGCTGTTCTTCCAGCTGGAGGCCTGATGGGGGGGGATGGGGGGGTGACCACAATTTTCAAAAAACCTTTGATTATCGAAAAACGACCAATTTTCAAAACACCTTTGACTTTCAAAAATATTACCTTAATTCTAAAAATATATTTCGATTTAAAAAAAAAAAAACAATTGCCTTAAATTATCCAAATAAAAAAAAAAAAAAAAAAAAAAAAAAAACGAAAAATTAAAAAAAAAAACTGTGATTTTGAAAAAAACACACCCGGCAGATGGAGGTCAGCCTCCTCACCTGGAGAAAGTCTGGGCACTGAGTTCATTCTCTCTCCGCCGAAACACATCCGTCTCCGTCTGTCTGAGCGTTTATCACACGGACAAAAATTTTCTTCTGCAGAGTCACGGATCGAAAATGTCTGTTTAACTGGAAACATTATGCTTTATAAATCCTTTTTATTCGAATGTGTTTCAAATCAATATGTCTCCATTTCACATGTGAGGGTGAGTGCTGAGTTTACGTCAGTGGCTGTAATTGGCTGAAGGAGGCGCGACGCCCCGACATGACGGCTATGGAAATAGCCCGTTATAAAAGGAAAGCCTTACTCACACGGAGAGGTCTCCTTCGGCGTGTCATCGACGCGCACGACTCTCAGCTGAGAGGCCGGGCCCTCCACAGCCAGTACGTGACCCCACCCAGCTGCTGTCCTCATCCAAAAACTTCCCTCTCCACCTCTCTAACATCATCAGCATGGCCCCCGCACCACAACCGAGAGACATGGAAGCAATTATAGCAGCAGGCACAGGAACACAGGCAGGGTGAAGTCAGGAAACCGAAGCCTCTGTGTGTGTCAGCATGCCAGGCACTGATCACTGTTGTGTTATGAGAAGGAAAACTTTTCATGAATGTCTTGCAGAAGTAAATGAGGGGATTGTTGGTTGATTTGAGATGAGTGTATAACACTCAGCATTAGAGCGGAGAAGCTTTATAAAGATAAAAATAGCCCCGATGACGTCATGAGGGTTATCTCAACTTGGGATGGGTGCCAATCGAATGTTCAGCGGAAAGGCTGCAGTAGAAACTTTGGACGTAGAGTTTGGAAAGACGTGGGTGTTTCCCAGGCAGGGAGGGACTGATGAGAGACGCTATCCAGTTGGATTATGGGAAGTGTATGTTCCAGATGTTTGGAGCTTGACTCAGTTCACAGACCAAAAGACTTTTCACACCTGAACTTCTCTGGACGTCACCTGGAGGAGCTGTAGGTGACTTCACCCGAGTACAAAGTCTGCGTGATGTGTGAGTAGAGACGCTCGAGTGGGCGGCGTTTCTATCGCTGCTGGCGTGAAAATGAAACATCTGAAAGTGAAGAAGAAGAAGAAGTCTCTACTGACTGCAGAGACGACGAGATTCAGGAGCTTCTGTCTGTAAGGGCCGACACCAAAGTTGTCTGACAAACTCAAGGAACGACAAGACATACGGTTGTTTATGACCGAATTACGAGCCGGCTACGTGATCCACGTCGTGCCCTTCCTCCTGCACGCTCTACCCAGACAGCCCCCACTTCTCTCGTAAACCAAACGGAGTGTTTTCTGTAAGCGAGCTCGCTCCTGACACGAACAATCTGCTGTTGTGTGGAAGGGAAACTCTGGACAATGGGTGGAGAATACAGAGAAACAGCTTAAATGTAAAGGAATGATTAGAAGGCCTTTTATTCAAACCTGTCCTTCGCGAGACCTGCGGCTTTATTGGAGCGCAACACTAACTAGTGCCTCTTTAGAAGCCGTATATATTTGGTGTTTTTGGTCTTTTTTTATTATCTCATTAAAGGACAGGTTCCTAATTTTTCCGGTCTGTCTTACATAAATCACGTCACACTCTGTCCCTCCTCTCCAGCCACATTTCTAGTTCCCAAATCAAACCATTGTCCTTTTTCATCCGTCCACCAGTCCGTCCTCTCGCCATCACCTGGCCGCCACACCCATCTACACACCTGTTCCCACTCCTCCCATCAGCCCTGCAGTTTACAACCAGCTGTTTTCCACACACTCCTTGCCAGTTTGTTGAAGTTTCTTTTTTAGTTTCCTTGTCGTGCGCTTTGGCTTTCGACCTGAGCCTGAACTTTACCTGGACCTGTATCTTATGATTCTCCGCTTTATCCTGTTTTGGATTTGTTTTTCCTGTTTGGACAGCCTTCCCAGTTTTGACCCTCGTCAGCTCATGATTACATAAGCTCTTTTAACCTTTTATCTTTTAACCTTTAAACTGCTGACTCCTTTCAACGACTGCTTCAGGAGCAGCAAAAGGCTAAAAACAAGCATTTTTCTTTTGTCTTGGCTCAAAAACGGACATTCAGAGAAAGGTTTGTTTTCATTTTGAGCGGGGGCATCTGCAGGTTAATCCCATACCCGATATGTTATGATCCACTAAAGTTAGAGACAATTATTCGTTAGAATAAACGAGACGAGGGGCGAGGGAGAGACACCTGGAGGAGACCGTTTCTGCTTCCTACTGTGAGGTCTTGAACTGAAGCTGCCAATAAGCAAAAAGCACATCAATCCAAGAACTTATGGTATGCTTTGAAAATGGTCAGCTGTCATGAATAATATATGGAATTTGAAGATATGGTCCTCTGAAATCACTGTTTTTTTCTGGATCCACACCAGCGGCTTTGATTCTCATAAGATCCATGTAATTATTCCTGAATCCAGAGGAGGATTCCTCTCTCACAGGCTCCAACATTTTCTCTGATCCTCCCATCAAACTATGTCTTCCTCCCATCCAGGCAGAGGTCACTATCGTTCACATCACATGGGGTATTGCAAGACAACAAGGTATTTCTTCCAAGAGTAGCCCTGATGAGCTGAGGTGGGTCCGTCCAGAAAAGTGGAAACCAATGGAAACCAACGTATTTACACACACAAGTTTACTCAAATGTTCCGGGCTGTGCGTGTCCCCTGGCTGTGGGGGTGTGACAGTGTGGGGGGCTGTGGACGACATGTACTGCATGTGCTAATGTGTGTGATTCAGAGTGGGAGAAACGCACCGAGGGTGGGGGGGGGAGGCTGTGTTGTAAAAGGGACATTTCTGCTTTAACAGCTCCCGTACCTAAGCAGAGCGCACGCAGAGGCCGGAGCCAAATATCTAATAGGAACCAGACACATGAAGCAAGAGGAGAAGCTTTCACTGCAGCTCCAGAGGGAAACACTGAAGGAGTGACGGAGGACGGGGGGGGGGGAAGAGGGAGAGAGAAAATGTTATGCATAACAGCTCCCAAAGAAAGAAAGAAAGGTTTCTGTCTTTATGAATAAGAAAGAAAGAAAGAGAAACAATTCTGCCTTAACAGCTCCAGTACAAGGAGGGAGAGAGAGAGAGACAGGTAGAGAGAGACAGGTAGAGAGAGAAAGACAGAGAGAGAGAGAGAGACAGAGAGAGAGAGAGACAGGTAGAGAGACGGGGAGGGAGAGAGAGGGGGAGGGAGAGAGAGAGAGACAGAGAGAGAGAGAGAGACAGGTAGAGAGAGGGGGAGGGAGAGAGAGACAGACAGACAGACAGACAGACAGACAGACAGACAGCTCTCTGATAAATTGGAATCCAGAATAGCACTTAAGTGAGATAAAGAGAGACAGACAGAGACACAGAGAGAGAGAGAGACAGACAGACAGACAGACAGAGAGAGACAGACAGACAGACAGCTCTCTGATAAATTGGAATCTAGAATAACACTTAAGTGAGAAAGAGAGAGAGACAGTGAGAGAGACAGTGAGAGAGACAATGAGAGAGATAAGTCTTTAAAAGTGAGCCCGCTGCATATGTGAGAAAATACTCTTCTTCTCGACATCTTATTGATTTGGTTCAGCAGATAAAGCGACTTAACTCCAACCACATGCACGACACACAGATAACCACCCACAACCGCTCGTTGTTAGAGGATGAGCGGAGAAAATGTGAACAGTATGAACAGTATGGTGTAATGGTGTTTAAAAAAAAAAAAAAAAAATAAGAAATGTAATAGACTGATTGTGGGAATAGAGGGGGAAGAACTAGAATGTGATTTGGGATGTTGGAACATCAGGTCATATGATTCATCGTCATAATTTAGTGAATCAGATGTTTTTCCCTCAAGACCAGAAGACCTTTTAACCTCCTCATCGCTGCCTCATCTTTTTCTCTCGTCGCCCGGAGATGCCGGTCATGTGCGAGTAAGAACAGAGGCTCCACTTCAGTCTTTGCCTGCCAGTGCTGGTGAGTCGGGAAGGCACCGATGGATGCTAACGCAGAAGAACTGCCTTATTTAGAGTCCCAGCTGGAAGAGGGCTTGAGTCACAAGGCAGCAGCTTCATTAAGAGGAATGAATCAGCACAACACAAACATTAGGTGTCGGTGTTTGTACGAAAGGTATTACCATGAACGGTCAAATATTCCATAGAATGAGACATTTAGTCTCCAAGTGGTGGAGCTGAATCAGCTTTTCTCCCCGAGTGAGTCTCAGGAAGTGGAGACAAATTTGTAATATTTCATTTTAGTTAAAACAATTAGGATTAGGGGAATGATGTGACCGAGCTGATCATCAGGAACTTTATCGTGTCATTTAAATCTAAATTAGCTCTCTTCTTATCTTATCTAAGAAAAAGAAAATCAGATCAAATAAAAAACTAGTATCCTTTATTTATTTATCTATTTATCTATTTATTAATTTATTTATCCATTTATTTATGTATTTATCCATTTATTTATTTATCTATTTATTTATCCATTTATCTATTTATCTATTTATTAATTTATTTATCCATTTATTTATGTATTTATCCATTTATTTATTTATCTATTTAATTATCTATTTATTTATCCATTTATTTATTCATCTATTTATCCATTTATTTATTCATCTATTTATTTATTTATCCATTTATTTATTGTGGGAGGAAGATCTTAAATTGTTTTTGACTGCGCTGAAAGATTATGTGTCAACAGCCAAACATGTTTGTTTAACATTAAATACAGTTTACAAATGTGACGGTTACTTTTCTCCCTTTTCAATCAGTCCTGTTTTTGTGTCTTCTGAATTCTTAATCACGATACAATGTTTCCGTTTATTTCGTAAATTATCAGTGAGGTTATACAAAAAACCACAAGATAACGCAAACTTTGTTGATTTTATGATTGTGTCGTTGGATTGTGATGTGTTGAAAAGGGTTCAGACATTTTGCTTTGTCATTAGTAGAAAAAACAGAAGTGAATTTTCTAAAATTTCCAGAAATTAATTAAATTAAACACGAAACTAAAACACGGAGAACATCGTGCAAAATGAACTGTTGTGATTGATGCAAATCTACTATCCATTTCCATATTTTATTTTTATTCTTCTCTCTTAAGTGATTTTCTTTTTTTTGGGAGGGGATATTTTAGATTTAGATTTTTTTTATAATTTATTGCCAGTTAGACTAATCCCAAATCTTTCCCAGACGTACGTGAATTAGTGGTGGGAATTTTGAATGCATGTGTTTTGTAACTGTACTCGTTAGTTAGTAGGTCGTTTTATGTGAAGTTCGCTGCCGGCAACAGATAATGTTTTCCTGTTGTTTGACACCTGGGTGTTCCACTATTCAAAGTGAGTTTTCAGTGAAGGTTAAATCTCTCACAGGGAAGACACCACTGTGTAGGTGGTCGTTCACTAAGCCTTACACTGTGTTACATTACATTACCAGTAATATGTGGTCAGGAAAATGCATTTAGTCAATGCTATAACCATAAAGCATATAATAATATAATTGCAGCATAATTGGTAAATGCTGGATTTACGTAACGTGGGTGTGACTGATTGTCGTTTTTTTCCGATGACATAATTATTACCGCATTCATTACGGCCTCACGTGGAGCATGTGTAGACGTCCAGATATTTTTCCTGAAAAATGTGACGTTAAATAAACTGCAAATTGAGCTTCTTTTTTTCCCTTTGAAGAGCAGCGATTCATCAGCAGCACCAAAACACAACATTCCTCAACACAAACGCAGGAAGACGGGGACCTTTTGTGCTCCGTGCTTGGCTGTGGCACCATGGCGCTCTCTCAATAATGAGTTCCCAGATAAAACATGCCAGGAGTGCCCCAATCAATGCACATGAGAGGGTTAACGGTGACGCACGGCACCCGGCTCTGAGCTTGGGATGTGGGTTTGGATAAACGTACCTTTTTACTGAGCAAAGCAAAAGGCGAGACGGAGCTATTTTTAGCTCAGAACAGGCCGTTAAGAACTGAATTCCTCACAGCCAGGAGAGTAGTCGTACAAGCTGCAGCAGATTCAGCATTAACGAGCATCGCGAAAAAGCAAAACGGCCTACTAAAAAACTTTCCATCGAGACGTCCCAGAACTAGACGGAGCAGAAATAGAAAAATACCTGGCGGGATTTTTTTTCCCCTTTGCTTTTCCTATTGTTTAAATTTAAATGATGATTTTAAACGAAGTGTTCTCGTCGTATAATCAGAACATCTGCTTATATATTTAAAGGCTCCTGTCGTATTAGTGAACAGGCGGAGATCCTTCTTGTATATTTGAACTCATGAGCCTGTGATGTGTGGAGGAAAAAAGCCTAATATTGCTGCTGACCTTTCATTAGAGGAGACACTTCCCCCTTTTGCTTGTGTGCATGCTTTTGGTTTGTTTGGGATGTAACCCTATCCAGGAAGAGGACATGTAAACGTGCCAAGTCTTCTCTAACCCTTCATCAGTCTCGTGCCCCATCAAAGAACTGATGTTACCACGCCAATCATTTCCCAGGACCCCTCATGGTCTGTCTGGGACCCTTCCTCAAATATCCTGACCCGACAATTCATTATAATCCTCTGTGGGGGACGTGACACTGATGTCTTTGCATGGCAGCTGGATTCCTGCGATATCACGATCACATATCACACGGAAATCCATTTTGTCAAGTTTCAAGTAATGTGTTTGTGGGCTGACCAATCAGCGTCCTCCATGCATGTGAGGAGCGTCCTGTTATTTATTAAATAAATCAAATGTATTTTATTATTACCAAATCGTGCCTTGTAATATAGTTTTTGTGGAAATGATTGACCCGATGTTATATAAAAATAACTAAATAAATAAAATTATTGAAAAATAAAATCTTTGTTTCTTACGTCCCAATTACTTAAATTATGTAAAAAAAAAAAAAAAAAAAAAGAATATTGAAATATTTCCCCCCCGGGTCTCAGAAGGGTAACTGAAGGGTCTGCGCTGCTCCAGCAGACCACCGCGGCTCGTGACCTTGCTGTGACTTGTACATTGGCAGCGAGATGACAGAAGACCCTCTGCATGTTGGTTCACAGCGGCTGATGCCACTAATGCACCGATCACAAACCTCTCACAGCTTCTATATAAGGCTGTGCAAGTGAGCGTGACACCTCGGTGGTCTGCACAGCATTAACATCAACATTGACTTATAAGGAGGAGCAGCGCAGATTAACCGGAGTCAGGAGGGGACGGTGTAACATTTTAACGGGCATTGTGACTCACCCTCCCTAACCTTGTTTTTTAATGTTTACAGAAGGTGACGCAGCTGAAGAATGAGACCTCCACATAGTTAGAGCATAGTTCAGCTCCTGCTTAGTATAGTCTGGACAGGACATGCCACACAATACCTCAGGAAGTAGTCAGATGAGAGATGGAGTGGGAATAATAAAGAGTCTGGGTCTCCAGAGCACATGGTGAAATTATTTTTTCTATTTTTGCTCATGTCGGCAGCATGACTCAGGGAATGGCGATTGTCATATATCTGCGCATGAATGGAGAATCTGTAGTCAACAGGACAACATTTTGGTATCGAAAGCATTCTGGTTTCCGTTTGTTGTCCGATTATTGGCCATTCGGTGCCGTGCCATTGTTCAGAAAATACACAATCTCCCTGCAAACATTTGGTTAATTATTGTGAAGATAATTGGATTTTTTTTTCCTACTGTGACAAAGGCATGTCCCGCCCTACTCTGCCTCTGACAATCTTCCCCTGATCCTAACCAAGCTTTCTCCTCATGCCTAAACCCAAGACTTTCAAGAAAATGTTTGATTTTCAAAAAATGACCCAAATTTTATAAAAATCCTTCAATTTTGAAAAAATTATCTAAATGATCAAAAAATCTTCCATTTTTTTTAAAAATAAACTAAATTTTCAAAAAAACTTTCAAGTTTGAAAAAATGACTTTAGTTTTATAAAAAAAACCTCCATTTCGAAAAATTATCTCAATTATCAAAAAAAATCTTCCATCTTCCAATTATCTCAATTAAAAAAAAAAAAAAAAAAACTTGATTTTAAAAAAATACCTAACTTTCAAGAAAATATTTGATTTTCAAATTTTTTTTTCGATTATCGAAATATGGCTTAAATTTTCAAAAAACCTTCCATTTCGCAAAAATGACTTAAATTTTATAAAAACCTTCAATTTTTAAAAATTACATTTAAAAAAAATTAAAAATACTAAATCTTCAAAAAAAAAATTAGATATTGAAAATCACCTCAATTTTCAAAAAATTCTCGATTTTGAAAAAAGACCTCAACTTTCAAAAAACGTTTGATTTATTAAATGACCTAAAGCAGAGGCCTTCAACAGGGGCTCCGCGGAGGTACTGCAGGGGGTTGCGACAGTTTTGGTTAGATTAGACAATTATTTATAGTTTTTTAATTTAATTAAAAAATGTTTAAACCAATTTTTTTCCCACAAATTTACATGAGTATATGAACCTGTGTATTAATCGAATAGCTTAGTATTCATTAAAAACTGTGACCGTAAGCTATTAGCCCATGCTAGCATAGCAACACGCTAACATGTGCTGTGTTGAAGGCACTGAATAGATAAACCATAGTGATAAATGTTGAACCTCCACTACAGGAAGGAAATTGATCATATTAACCAGAAACATTCAGGAAACCATAGAAATGTTACGCCCATCAGTGTAGATCACACACTCTGATAGTAAATGTTGCTTTTGTCCATCTGTCTTACTGCAAACAAGAGGAGACATAATGGGAGACCTTTGTTTTCTGCCGTCAGCCGTCACTGTTGTTCATTACTCTCACACAGAAGTGTCTCTGGTGGGAAGCGTATTGTGTCTGCTGGTGCATTCAGACTTTTATTATTACCAGGAGGTTTCTCAAGGCGCAACACAAGTGAAGCAGCCAAAAGGCCTTTTTTTTTTTTTTTTTTTTTTAATCTCACATCTAATACAAATGTGAATGTGCTTAAAACAGCAGTGGTTGGATGTTTTTTTTTCTAACAACAATGTTTATGTTTATGTCTATGAATATAAGAAGAAACCGTTTCTATATTTATCTATCTTCACATTAAGCGCAGTTTGTTTTTGTCATGGGAAGCCGGGTGCGACTGTTTCCATATGTGTTGTGTCAAACATGGCCGTGGGTGTGGGAGCGCAACAGCGGCAAATTGGAGGGAGGGAACGTATGTGTGTGTGTGTGTGTGTGTGTTTATTTGTGTGTGAAACAATACCCCGAGGCCCTCCAGTGATCACATTGATTCACTGCCCTCTCCTGCTGTACCCCCATATACACACATTTTACAGCCGCATTCCTTCACTCCGAGGCCCAGTGGCGGCCCAGCAGCACGCCCGCCCCAATAGCAAAACACAGAAGGGGGTCAGGGGGCACGCCATTACTCTGGGAGACAAATAGGCCATGCAAATAAAACACGACACCCTGAACACGGGACCTGAATGCAGAAGTGGACGACTGGCTGTGCACACACGTCTCGTTCAATGTCATCATTCCTGTTTAGACCGGGTTTGGGAATCGAACCCTCTGCGTGTTATTTGTTGTTCTTTCTTTATGATAACCTGCAGATAGTGCCTGCTGTGATACGGCTCAGTGTTACCAGTTTCATGTTCCACTGCAGGGTTTTCCTATAAGCTCACCTCGTAGCATTTCTTTTGTGGCCATATGACCTCCGCACATTGTCCAGAGTTTCTCTTTCACACATGTAGCACACAGCAGCAGATTCTCCGTGTCAGAAGCGTTCTGACTTACTGGAAATGCTCCGTAAGGCGAGGAGCGGGGGACAGGGTGGAGCGTGCAGGAGGCAGGACAGATTACACTGCAGTCTGAGGATTTCGGCAGAAGTTCCTGAATTTCGTCACATTTTTGTTGACATCTTCATTTAAATGACACTTCTTTTTCTTTTTCTTTTTCTTTTTCTTTTTCTTCTTGTTTTCCTCTGGTTTTTACGCCGGCGGAGATTCAAAAGTCATTAAGTCCGCCGTGAATTCTCCGGACAATGAGCGGCTGCATTCCCACATGGGCTCAGTCAGACATTACACAGACTTTGTACTCGGTACGTCTGCGTTTCTCACACGCAGCTCCTCCGCGTAATGTCATATAATAATGTCAGGATTGTAGGGCGCGTGTGAAAAGGGCCGTGGTTTCTCGGCCCAGCCACTCTGCCTTGGTGACCTCCCATTAAAGGATGTCAAGCATTTTATGCCGCCTCTTAAAGAGTTGTGTCTTCAAGCAAACAAGGTTCAGTGAACTAGGACAGAGACTAAACACTGTAGTGCTGCCTGTAAATGCAGGCGGGTCAGAGGACACTTGTGTGTGTTACTGTGTGTACAAGGAGGCTGCCCCCCCCCCAAACAGCTTGCAGGCTGCTGCTGCTTTACGGCTCTGCTCTCTCGGACTGATTAGCAGATGTACATTAAAAACACAACAGCTCATTTTCAGGAGTTTTGTGGCTGTTTTAACAAGACAACTAAACAATGGACACTGTTTGGATCATCCTGCTCCCCACACACATTGTCTCAATTTGTCTGGATTGACGGTTAAAGCTTACAAGACGAAACAATAATGCAGAAGGGCGGGGGGGTGACTTTGCCTTGTAAGGAGCCCCTGGGATGATTTCTCTGTCTAAAACGATCATATGATTCAGTCAGCTACCACGTTGCTAAGAGCTTGTGTTGAAAACAATGGACAGTCCGGGCAGCTCAGGACTTCCACCCCTTCATGACAAATCTGTCATCCAGTGTGCAATGCCTCAGACTGGCTGCAGCAATCAGCAACACCTCACCACCCTTTCCTCCTCGGACATGGGGAATGTTACAGGAAAGCAACGCAGAGCGTGTGTGTTTGTGTCTGAGCGCAACAGAGACGAAAAAAACGGTCGAGCTCGCTGAAACAGGAAGTCCAGGCAGGCTTTAACATTGGAGGAATTTCCTGCCTGTAAGATGTGTATCGCGGCATTTCTACGGTTAAAAAGAGACTGAGAAGGAAGGAAAGGGAAGTACGCTCGGTGTGTTTAGAAGGCACCTCCAGACAGCTTTCAGGCTTGTTTAGATCCAGAGCCACAGTAGCCCATTCTTCTCCAAGACTTACTGTACATGATTCCCACAACAGTATAGCCCTCTGTTCAAAAACCACATTTTCCATCATTATCTTCTTGCTCAAACAAGACTTTTTTAACCGCAGCTAAATAAATGAAAATCCAATACATCCGAAATGAGCTGGCAGAGAGCCTAAAGGAACAAACAGAAAGAAATCCTCCTCGCCGGATTGTTGACTCGTGTGTGTGTGTGTGTACAAACTATCAAGTTGCTTGTTGTGGCCTTTATTTTGCTGTTCCCGAGTGGTAAAATGGTGTTTATTCTGAGACCTAAAACACTCACAGTTGCCTAATGGCAGCGATGGTAGATTGTCGGCTGAATTAGAGTCGCAGACGACCTTCATTTTTAAGTTTTAAAGGAATAGTTTGACATGTTGGGAAATATACATATTTGCTTTTTAAAGGGCTGGTCTCTTTTAATCAATAGCTACAACTTGTGACACCCAGGATTTTATTTTTCATCACCTGTGGACACACAATTTCACAAACTGCTCAACGCTTTGTACTCGGTTCGCGCCACAATTCAACTCAGTTTTGGAGGAGAACAGGAGAGAGAATCAGCATCCATTGTTCAGTAAACACAGAGAGAGGTTGTTTGCGAACCGCTTATTTATCCGCCAACCTCAGTCTTCCTGCAATCAATTCTCCATTCTCCTGGATCTTTTCTTTTGTGAGGTTTGATTCAAACATTAAAAAAAAGAAAACTACAAATGAAACAATGCATATGAAACATGTCTGACCAATCGTAGATGCTGGGCCAGGGACTCCTAACTGAATAATAAAAATGAGAACATGGAAAGTCAAACCGTCACAAGCTGAAGAACGGCCCGCATTTCACTTGTGACTGTGAACAGAAGCGTATTTTCTTCAGTTTTATACACGTGACTACAGTGATCGTGCGTTGGGTGACCTACACTCAATAGTGTACCTGAACACATCCTGTGAACACACAGACGGACTGCTCCGCTAACATGCTGCTTCCACTACGCAGTGTGTGTAGAATCTGTGTTTCTGAGAGTTTAATGAGAAGACTGATAACATTTAAAGTCTGTATGGTATAAATGAAGCTGCTGTGAGGAGCAGGTTAGCTTAGCTTAGCACAAAGACTGGAAACACAAAGTCTTCCCACTAATGAACTATTCTGTGGTTTTAACACATTTGTATTATTGTATTATTGTGTTTTTCTCAATCTGTTGAACTTTTCCTTTAAAGGGGAACTACCCCCCCCCATTTTCAAAATGCATACATGTTATTCAAATTTCACAAGTATAAGATCTTTTTTAAATTTCCTCGGCCAAAAAAACATATTGGTATTCTTAATGTAGGTGGTGTTCCCCTTTAAGAGTTAAAGTTAAAGGTGTCGTTTCTTCATTTTGGGAAATGTCTACTGCCTTGCGGAGCGTACGATGAGAAGATTAATAATCCTCTCATGTCCGGCTGATGAATATTAAACTGGAGCCAGCAGGTGGTTAGCTTAGCTTAGCATAACGACTGAAAGCAGCTCTGTCCAACGCCAACACAATCTGCCTCCCAGCATCTTTAAAGCTCACTATTAAGAAACAGAAAAAGTTCCTTGACAAATGACAGTGATGTTTCTGTTTAACAGCCTCATGAAGAATGCTAAGTGAACATTGAGCTCACACCTTCATATCTTCATATAACTGTGAAGATAATGGCCCAAGTGGCCTTCTGGTAGTGCTATTATTAATCTGTCCGACTATATCGGAAAACACATGCTCAGCTCGCAGGAAAGAGGAGAGTTAATGTACGTGTGTCGTGGTACACATATGTGCCTGGCCTTGCAGAAGTGCCAATGTGTCAGGTCTATATTTAAGAGAGTTGGCCGGCTGTGCAGAGTCCTGTGAAATGTTCTTTAAGTGTTTTGCTGCACTTCAGATCTGTTGCCATAGCGGCCAAATGATGATGTCAAAGCAGAGGCATTGGAATAAAAACCACACCCCCCCTTTCTTTTTTTTTTTTAAACGGAAATCACAGTTGGAGGGAAATGGAAAATACTGTTCAGATAGCCAGAGCCGACGACACAGACTCTGGCTCCACACACAGAACACACTTGTGTACACTGGTAGGTTAAGTTGCACTATATGCAGGAATATATTTCCCCTATCTCCTGGTAAATCCTGATTCTTTACAAAGCCAAATAGATCATTGTGGGTGGATAGATAACATACGAGCTGTGGCGCTCAATCAGGCAGAAACTGAAGAAGACAATGACAAAAGGCTGATAGCAGGATTATCTATATGCTTGCCCCCTCTAACTAACCTCATACGTGAGGTCATGGGACGGTGATTTACAGACTTTTAGATTATCCGGAAGCACAAATCAGTGGCGCATGTGCCTTTTCTATAGAGCTGCAAAATCAGCAAATATTGTGATAATCCACTAATTACTTATTTTTCAAGCAAAAACGTCTTTGAATGCTGTTTCCAGCCTCTCAAATATGGAGATCTGCTGCGTTTCTCTGTTTTATATCATATTAAAGTGAATATCTTTGGGTTTCTGACGTCACCTTGGACTTTGAGAAACTGGGACGGACATTTTTCAGTTTATAGACCATTAATCGATACTGAAACTAATCGTTGCGACCTCACTTTTGTGATAATGTTGAAAAAGAGGACGCAGCCTCTGTGTTATTTTTGACTCTGAATTGTCCTTTGATGCTCAGGTGACTAAAGTGCTGCAGTCCTGCTTAGTCCTTCCTTTCCTCTGCAGACTCAGAAAAGGTCTTCATGCTTTGTTGCAACGCGCTTCGTTCTGGCATCAGCAGGCGAAACATCCAAAGACACATCGCACCGATCCTTGATACCCACGGGTTACCTGAGAGTTTCAGAGTCGACTTTAAGATTTCCGTGCTTGCTTTTAAAGCCTTGAATCTTCTGGCTCCTGCCTATAAGGGGGATTCTCTACTTGTCAACGAAGGTGATCCTCAGGCAGGCAAACTCAGTGACCTCTTCTTAAAACTCACTTTTATCTTACATCTTTTTCTGGTGGCCTTTGTTATAACTATTTGATCGTGCTTATATCTTAAGTTCTGGATCTTAGTGCCCTTTATCATGTTTTCAATGTAAAGCACTTTGTGGCTTTACTTTGAAAGCTGCTATATAAATAAAGTTCTAATTATGAGTTGACGTACTTCTCCTTTTTTTTGTGTCATATTGCCCAAACATCTTCTCCTTTCGATGTTTGCACAAGACAAACCAAGCCGTGACTCCGTCAGCCACGCCTTGAATTCTGCTTCACCTACAACTCATGCTGAGGACCTAAAAGCAGAGTGAAGATTGAGACCCCTCCAGGATTAAAGCTTTGAACCACCAAGTGCCCCCAACAGCTGTGAGCCGCCCCCCCCCACACCGCCCCTCTCTGGGTTGCTCCCATCAGTCTACGGTCAGACGCGGAGCTTCAGACCAGTTATAAATACGAGCAGCACTTGACAGAGTTCATGTTGCTCCTGCCACACGGCCAAATTTGGCCCCTGCGTTCAATCCCTGAGGCTTCAAGTGAATCAGCTAAATCAACAGTCACTAATTCCAGCCGGTTTATTAAAGGTCTCATTTCAGTGAGTAGTTGCTCTTCGCAGCCTAACCACTTTCCTCGGTCTCATGTGACTACAGAGGCAGGAATAAGAAATATTCCCACCCCCACCAGAGGAACATCATTCGCCCAAATCAGATCAACGCTGTAATTAGATAGAAATACATGTGGATCACACGTTGAGTTGCGAGGGTGTGGAGTTGTGCAAATGAAACATGTATATTTGGGAGGTTTATTTGACCCGTGGCTGAATATATTCCTGGTTTTAGTTAATGGAATCATTAAAGAAGCTGGTGCACAATATCAAAACAGAACGACCTTGTTAATGTTACTGACACATTGGGGTTAAGGCTTTTAAGGGAGAAAACCAACAGTGCTTCATAACAGTTTAAATTCCTAGCATATCAGTGACGACCGCCAGAGATAAAGAACCACAGCATTATCATGATATTCACAGCAGAGGCCTCTAAACTGCCCGCCATATATATTGCTTGGCCATGTTTCATTGACATTCTCAGGCTGCCTCCTCCAACAGAAGCTCCAGTCACAAAAGCTCAATATAATTGTGAGATAAAAATAAAAATGATTTTGGATGCATTGTTCTTTTGGCTAATAATCTTCGTGTCGCCGATAGGAAAGTCTCTGAACTGAAAAGTGACCACATTTCCCCCACATGGGTAAACATGTACTCCGGGATAGGTCAGTGAATGAGAAGTGTCCTCTTCTTTCTTTTTCTTTTTTTGAGGGAATCACAGACTCCTCCTCTTGCAAACTGTGGGAACTCCCTGCTCCATGCATCATGAGTAGGTGAGCGGAGAAGGCGTGGGCCTGCGGCACAGAGAGGAGCGAGGACGCGGAGAGGAGCTGACGGAATGACACACGCTTAGAGTTACAGGGATGCACATTTAGCCCGATTCCACCTCTGTTTTCAGGCTTCATCTACGGACTCGAAAGCGCCTAAAACCTGGGACAATTTTGCCATTTAAAACCAACTTTAGTGGATTAATTTATTCTCCAAAATGCGCTTGGAACGATTTCGCGTAAAGACGCCGGGGATCGGAGCCCTCCTCGCCCGCTCACTCCTTTGTATCAGCGGGCTGTTACTCACTTTTTCTCAGCCTGGCTGCGAGGCGTTCAACTTGGACGTGGAGACGCCAGCTGTTTACAGCGGACCTAACGGGAGCTACTTCGGATATGCTGTTGACTTTTATTTGGCTGATTCTGCCAGGTGAGTTTCTTTAACACACAGAAATAACGCAATTTTCCATTCTATTAAGAAAAAACAAAAAAAAAACGTGATCAACTAGCAGTATAAGACGAGTTTATAATTCGATCTGGACGCTTCATGCAGTTGTACACAAATATGTTTTGTCCGCAAACTTTCCCATCGTTTTTGTCAAACTTCAGAACATTTCCCCTGTTAAAGGTAAAGAACACGTTTCAAATTAGCTCATTTGTGGGATGTTGTGGCTCTGGCACTAAATCAGGATTGTGTGTGTATATACTGTATACACTATATCTGGATGCATGCTTTACGCACAGCGCACACGCCCTCAGTGTGCACACAACTCACTGTAATTGAATATATTCAGGAAATTGAATTTGTGGTAAACGACTCTCGCATTAAAGCCCAGATATTGCTAATATAAAAGAGTGGCTATTTCATCATTAAAAAAAAAAAAGAATGAACCCCAAACAAAGAGTAAAACCTTTTGGAATCGCCCTCAAATCCTAATCTCATTGTCCTACAAAATGACATTCAATTCTGACCTTTTAACCTGAAAAGCCTTTTAACTGCAACCTTTAGCGATCCCATCTCATTGGTCTGAAAAGCTGCTGCTGAGTGTGATGCTTCCTGGCTCAGTGGGGATGTGACACCCAGCCTGCTGTGATTGTCTTGCATTCTTCCTTCAGAGAATTCTGGCATTTTGGGGGACTTAAACTCATGCATACATGCCTGTGGTCAGGTCTAATACCCTATGAGGAGAAAATAACAGTGTGAGGAGCATGTAGAGTTTAAATCATGCAGGATGCAGCAGAGAAAGCAGGCATGGGCTGTTGATAGATCTGCATTTGTGCCACACATTCAGTACATTCTGGTGAGCCTCGGATCCAACCCTGGAATCGTAATAATCATTAAGACAAGGTTATGCAGCCGCAGCAGTCAAGATTTCACTCAGACATAATCAGACTTCCTGGCTGAGTCTGTGTCTGCTGAGCACCGGGGTTCAACCAGCCAGCATGCTGGGATTTGAGAGAGGGCTTTGTGCCGAGTGGGCCGGCAACAGCAGCTCTGGTTTCCCCGTTTCTCCTCCCCACTTCCCGGGACGGCAGACAGAGATTCCCCACCCTCTTCCCCTGAACATGGCTGTCTCTTTAAAGGCCTGCTGCTATTGGTCTTCATGTCTCAGCCTGGGAAGCAGAGGCTTCACTTCAGGAGAGCGGTATGATTTAGGACGTGAAGCTAGAATGCATGAACCCCTCTTCTCTCTCCAGCATCCCCCTCCATACTTCCTCCTCTGCTGATGTCATTCTGCAGGGCTTTTTAATTCATCCATCCCCCCACTGTCTAGCCTCTCGCCCCATCATCTTCTGCTCGGCTCATTAAGTGTGAGACATGAGCACACGTCATCTTACTGATGACTTAATCTGAACTTTTCTCCAGTTGGGGACGCTGTGCATATGGGAGAGGAGACGAGACAATGGCTTTTATGTGCAGAACAGGAATAATGTTTAAGTGTAGCCTCCTACAACTAGGTGCCCTGTAATTTCCCTGTGGATGATATGTATTCAGAAGTCAAATGTCTAACTAAATGAAGTACGAGAGAGCAGATTTAAGACCATGACTCATGGCTTTATCTGCATACCGCATGTATCTGCCACTTTTCATTCACAGCTTCTTAGAAGTCGACATATCAGTGAAATGAGTTTCTGCTATCTCCTGTTTTTGCCATCACATCATCATCATCGCCCACACTTTGGAGATATGGGGGGGGGGGGTAGCTGGGGGGAGGTCAGTTGAGAGTTGCTCGGGGAGGATGAGCTGCTGTTAGCCTGGCTCCCACTTTAAAAACTTGCTGTTCATCACTGGTCGGACTACAGCAGTTGGTAGATTAGCAAAAAGAGATGGCAGATATAGAGACATGGGGAGGGGGAGGGGGGCACATCCATACATGCCCCTGACAGGTCGATGAACACAAAGGATTACTTTCTCCCAGTTTGACCATCATTCTTGACAAGAAGTTTATATATGCGGGTCTGTCATGCCCTTCGGCCTGCCGTAATAAAATTACGTTTGGACACTGGCAGACGGCCCACCATGGAAGAACGCCCGAGGATAGAGTCTGTGTGTGTGTGACGGCTCGGTCACAGGACCGTGTGTGTGTTATTCAGATGAGTGAAGATTGACTCCTCACATGTAGAGATGGAAAGTACATTTACTCAAGTGCTGTACTTGAGTGCAATTTTGATCAAAGTGTTTAAAGGTTCAATGTGTAAGATCTGCCAGAATTTAAACTTAAACCATTAAAACAATGATCTAACATTCAACTAACAGTGAAGAGGTGACAGTGTGGACGTTAAAGACGTCTGTGTGTTGCACAGATATCTCCTGAAGTTAGCATGATGCTAACAGCTAGCTGCGCTGCGTCCAGCCTGTAATACCACTTGTTCCTCTAGAGGTGACAGTGAGTCAGTGTAGCTGCAGTCTGCCTCAGTACAGAGAGAAGAAGTGCAGCTGCCTGCCTGTAGATATTACATGTTTCTGTTTTATACTTTGTTTATTGGATTACTTTCAAAGTGTCAGAAAGGAGAAACACGCCCCAGCTCTCTCCGTCCTCACAGCTGCCAGGAGGCTGCTTCTCTGAGCGTATATCTGTCGCAGAGAAACATCGTAGCTTCAGTTTGCAGTTAGCTGGAGTTCAGCCGCAGCACGGCGAGCTGCAGACTCCCCGCTGTGACTGCAGGGCTGCTTCTGGCTCTGCGACCTCTCTCCTGCCCGGTGGGCTGCTCTCCTGGCTGCGCCGCCACCGGGAAGACGAGGCGAATATACGCGTCGTTTTCTGGTTTCTGCCTCTTTGGATTTAGTCCAATAAACAAAGTAACGTAACACGGACTACAGCCCCGGTTAACATCAGTAAACACAGATGATCACGTGAAGATTATCAAACAGCAGAGTTTTCTGACCGGAGATCAGAGGTTCAGCAGTTTACAATAAATATGCCAAACTACTACAACTAACATGTGAACGTTAGAGATCGTATGGACCCAGTGGAGAGGTTAAATACTGCGCCCTGTTTCTTTGGAGCAGGTGGCTCAGAATTACACATTGAACCTTTTTAAGTGCTTTTTTTACTAAACAACATTTATCTTACACTACTTCTTAAAAATCAAGATTTTTAAAAACCTATAATGAGTTTATGAGATACAATGAGTCCATTAATATCCAAAGAGCACCTCAAACGTACCATTTGAGTCCAAGAAGCGCTTCTTTCTAAAACATTTTTTAACTCAGTGCTCTTAGACTTTCTCCGGTGCCAGGCGGGGATAAGGGAGTGAAGCATACTGAAGATAGAAGGAGTCAAAAGGTCGGGGCTGTAAATAATAACAGACTTGGCCTGCAGTGAATGAAAGCACAAGACAGCTCCTTGTGAATGTTGAAGGGTGAGACTTTTGAGGAAACATACATTTTAACCACTTTTTTTGGGGGACTTGAACTGCACCAAGTGGGATTATAGTGCCATTAAAAAGCTGTGTCCGCTGATGGATGCGCCTCTGATGGAGATGGTAATGTGTTCCAGTCCCTGCGTGTGTTCCAGTGTCGGTGATGTGCATTAAGCTCAGGGCCGGGGTCAGCCTGTCCATCGAGGTCACTCTCCTGAAGTTTACCCTCTCAAACCGGGTTAGAGTCCAACTAATATTGACATTGGGACTCCGTGCCTCTCCATCTATGACCACTCTCTGTTATTGTTGTCCTTGTCTTGTTTCTAAATCCAACCAGTAAGTGTTGCTGCAGGAGCAGCGCTTGTATATTTGGGCTGCCAAGCTTTTTTCTTCCTCCAGGTTCTCGTCGGTGCGCGCAGACAATAGGGCTCTTTGTGTGACGGCAGGAATTGTTTGCTGTTTTCCATTTGAGGAGTTTTCACTATGACTCATTTCTTAATTTATTGGCCTCCTGAGAGGCCGCTTTACTTTTCTGTTGTCAAACTTTGTGTGCACCTATAATAATAATCAGGCCAGTGTCTGTAAAGGTCAGTCAGGATATACTTAGCTCGGCTACGCTGCAGTCTGTCTCAAACATAAAGTGCCTGTCTAGCTTTTACTGGTCTGTTGGTAAAAAAAAAAAAAAGGAGCTTTAAATAATGAGCCCTGTGTGTGTTTCACTGGAAAAAGATGTCAATGTGGAGGCCGGCGCTGTGTTTAAAAGACCCCGCTGTCACGTCTGCCGTGTTGAGTTGGGAATGCCCAGAGGACGTCACGTCTACTTTGGGTTGGAGTGGGCCATTGGTCGGGGTTGTCCTGACTCATACTTTGCTAGATTTAATCTCTGACTGCCAGCAGGCCTGGTTTGTTTTAACCCCAGGTCCCGAAATGATTCACATGCACGGTAACTTGATAAAGGCTGTCCTTCATATAGCAAGGAGCAAATGACGCCATCGTCCGCACTATAAAATCAGATGTCATGTTTGAGATGGAAATTAGTAGAGCTGCAAAGATAAATCGATTAGTTGTCAACTATTAAATGTTTGGCCATCTATTTTGAGAATCAATTAATTGTTTTTTTAGTAAATTCTTAAGAGAAAGAAGTCAAAATTCTCTGATTCAAGCTTCTTAAATGTGAATATTTTCAGTTTTCTTTACTGCTCTGTGACAGTAAACTGCATATCTTTGAGTTGTTGGACAAAACGAGACACTTCAGGTCGTCATCGTGGGCTTTGGGAAACGCTGATCTGACAATTTTTCACCATTTTTTGGAGAAGACAATCGACAGTAATCGCTTGTTGCAGCTCTATAATGAGACGTAACCTCTGGTTGTTATTGTCTCTGGACGCGTCTGTGAGTTTGTATGTATGCTGGGGTTGGGGGGTGCACGGATGAAGTGTTTCAACAGCTGCCTCCCCCCGCCCCGCCCCCATCGACACGTTTAATACAACAGCCTCTCTATCCTGAGGTGAGGGCCTGGACCCCTGATGACGTGGGCATTGTGGAGAGGTGTGAACCAGCCGCAGTTAAAGTCCCTGCAGGAGGATTTTAGGGCAGTTGGACTGTTAAAGAGGAGGGGGGGGGTGAAAACAGTTTGGTATGAGAGAATGCATCAGCTCCACAACTCATTTTGATGTTTTTTGAAAGTAGTGGGATGTTTCAGATTTCCCACATGTTTTAGCAGAGCTGGTGGTTCCACCAAAGCAGCTGCTGGGTTTCACACATTAACCGTAAAAGCACCCATAAAGTCATTATAATACTTCCACAGAGTGGTTAGGGATGGGACGATGTAGGATTTTACAGCTGCAACCAAATAATAAAATGCTGTTTTTTTTTTTTTTAGCCTCTCAAATATGGAGATTTGCTGCTTTTTCTCCGTTTCATATCATATTAAAGCGAATATGTTTGGGCTTTGGACAAAACAGACATTTCAAGACACCTTGGACTTTGAGAAACTGGGATGGACATTTTTCATTATTTTCTCACATTTTATAGACCAAAGCATTAACTGATAGTTGCAGCCCTGTAGGAGTTTTACCGTGGCTCGATAAACCAGCTTGGTGTGGACTTGCTGATTCAGTTACCGGGCTAGTGAGCTACCCAGCTGCACAGTAGCGTAAAATCCATAAAGTCCATATTGTAATTTGGATGTCCGCACATTTTTCCTCTGTGACAATAAACAACATTGTTTGGCTACAGCACTGGTGATCTGCAGACCACCTGTTGCCCCACGCTGTTATCCTTTTGAGGATACCAAGGAAATGGTTTTATGGATATGCATTTTCCAGCTGATCCAATAGTATTACTTAAAACATTTATTACGTTTTGGAAAAGAGAGATAACTGGCTTGCTCTGTATACTCAACCATAGATGAAGGAAAAATGGGGAATAAACTGGATAAACAGGAAGAAAAAGTAACCGCGAGGAATGAATTATTAAAAAAGCGTTTATTATAGAGGCTGAACCGTTAAAAAACCAACATGTTTGGACCAATGTAGGCCTTCGTCACGGCCTTATTATCCCTACATTGGTCCAAACACGTAAATGTACTTAGTTACATTTCATCCTCAACAGACTTTGTTCTCTGCAGTTTGTCATCAACAACATGCTTTGCTCCAGGCCTCTAAAGCAACATGCAGATCCTTTATCTGCCGCTTACGGTGCCATCTGACCGTTAAATGAAAATGTGGCTTCAGCTCAGCACAGAAGACTCTCTGTAGTCAGCACACGCCATCCCAGCAGGCACTGCTACTCTCATCATCTGCAGGCTCCTGGACAGCAGCACTGAGAGCGTGTGTGCGCGCATGTGTGTGTCAGAGTCCATATGGCAGCCGTAAGGACTCGAACAGCTTCTGTCTGGCCTTGGTTGTGAGAGGACGCGAGGCTCCATGAGGTCTACGATAAGTCATCGCACGACTTGAGCTTCTCGCTTCTGTCACTCAGCTGATCTCACTCCTAAGTGCGCACGCACGCTTTGAAAAGTCTATATTGCTGCAGGATGACATCATGCAATTACTCATTAATGTGTTCAACATGTCAACTGAGCGTCTTGATCAGGTATCACCTAATTATGTTGACGACGGGGATTCTTCAGATTCATGTAAGAATCGAGATATTTATCTTCTGAATTGATTCACAACTTTAAAAAGTTTTATTTTATACCAAGATAATAAGATTGTTCGCGCACAAGCTCTACCCCGAGGTAATCAAAACAACTAATCGTCGTAATTTAGAGACGGAGACTCATTATGACGGGTTTAGGACTCTGAACTCAAAGTTTAGGATTTAGGACTCAGTGACTTGCTCCCACATCTGCCTTCGATACACTGTAAACCTTTTTTCTGCTGTATATTTGTTCATGACTTTCCTGTGCTCATTAATATCATTTAGACGTTTGCACGCTGATAGTCTGAGCAGTGGTGTGTGTTTGTCTTTGGTCTCTCAGATACGAGAAAGGGTTTATCCTCGTGACTGAACTTGTACATGTTTGTTGCATTTCTCCACTGCGTGAGGGCAGAGAAGGTCAAGAGCGGATCACAGTTCCTGTGCTGATATGGAACCACTCCAGTGTTTAAGTGTGTGTTGATAGCTCAGAGTAAACTCCATGCTTTACTTTGCTGTCGCTGAAGTTTGGAGGCCACAACGTTTTTTTTTTCCTTTCTTCTTCTTTGCTCCCTTTGCGTCTGTGCCACGCCGTTCGTGACGGCGTGTTTACGACTGCAGGTGGTGACTGCAGCCGGCACTGGCAGGCTTAACAAATGTGAATGTTTCCCCCTCTTTCTAGCTTAAAGCGGTTATAATTGTGTTCAAGTGACATCAGCTTTTGCAGCTGGGTGGAAGACAATTAAATGTGGAATGGGTGGGTGGTGGTGGTGGTGGTGGTGGTGGTGGGGGGTAATGTTGTAATGTAATGTGGACCAAAGGGGTGCGGGAGGAATGTGCCCTCTGACAACCTCCTTCTGTAACCTCATCATAAAGCGTATCAGCCATGGCTACGCACAAAACTGTCGCATCAGCAAGTTCCAGCACTCTGCATCACCCCTAATTTCTCAACCCCACATAAAACCGTGGTTACACTCTGGCAACGTGGTGTGGTGGAAGATTTTTTTATTTATTTTTTTGTAGAATGTCCTGATTGCGAAAGCTTCAAACGAGACTCAGTTACAGTGAAGCTGTTTACGCATTCCTCGCTTGCAGCCCAGACCCCTTACAGTGGTTTAATTAATGCTTAATTGTGAGCTTGGGGGAAGGGGAGGGGGGGGGGGGGTCATTAGTGGCTGCTGTATGGCAGCTGGTGGGGTTGACTGTGCTAGACGTGGTGAAGCCGCTAATGCTTTGTCGTCCTACTGCTCCCCCACTCAGACATTGCTCCAGCGTCTCTCTCTCTCCGTGTCTCTCTAATGGGTTTGCTATTCGTCAACGTGAAGCTGACAAACGAGGAAGTGAAGATCGCTTTGTAACATTTGGGTGGGTGTCACTAAAGGTTGCTCACAGATCCCCCATCAGACCTGTGACGGTGCTGCTTCTGATCCCTCTATGAACAGCCTTTTGTCTCGACTCACTTTAGCCACAGAGGCCCAACGAGTGTGTCCTTCAGCGGAGCAGCTGAGGACCCCCCCCCCCCCCCCCCCCCCCCCCCCCACCCCAAGCAGTTGCATATATTTGCATACCCATCCAGCCGCTCATACACTCCACCTTCTTTCACAAAGGAATTTGTAATGCAACACTCACAGCTTCATTAAATGCTAATGGTGCTAAAGCTTTACCTTTTGAGCTCACAGCGAGCAGATAAGGTGCAGGGCGGAGAAATGCCAGTTGATCCTCGCCAGATAAAGACCCATTAAATACTAATTCCTCCTCATTTGCGGTACTTTCAGATCGCTATCAATCTGTGTGTGTCTGCACATCTGCGTGTATCCGTGTATGGTAGTGAAAACTCGCTTCAACCGACAACTTGCTGATTAAAGCGTGATCTGCTTGTTATGCTATTTCCTGTATTTTTTTCCCGCTTTGAAAAGCTGCCACAGACGACTTTGTCTGGACTCGGTTCAGATCTGATTCTTAAGATGCTGCGGCGGCCTCGTTGGTGTATACATCCTCCAGTGCTCGCGTTCAGATTATTTCTGAACGGTTTTCGCTGTACAAACGTCAGCTGATCTCTGCGGAAGAGTTTTATTTTATTTTGCATTTCGAGCATAAAGTTGAAATGTCATTGTTGATTTATTCTCAAAAATTCGATATTTATTATCAACATTTCGACTTTATTCTTCTCATGCTGGCACAAGTATTGAAAGTTTAACCGTATTCTTGACATCTTTACTTTATTCTTGAAATGGTGTTTCAACTTTATTCTCAACATTTCCAATGTATTCTCGGAATGCAAAAATAAACGACAACAAACTTCCTCCTGATTTATTTTTGTCTTGTGTCTGGCACTGATACTGAAAGTTTAACTATATTCTCGACATTTCGACTTTATTCTCGGAATGTAAATCAAAACAAAAGTCTTCCTCCTCATACCTGTCCCAAATACTCTTCCTCAGATCTCTGTTATAGCGTCTTTCACAGCCGTGTAGCTCCGCACAGGTGATTCTTTAAACGTATCTAGTGCTTGCGGGCGAGTGGACTACTCCTGTTGAATATCGACTGACTGTTTGCATATCTGAGAGAGTTTGGAGACGGCGGAGAGGGAGATGCTCAGCTGGCTCACCGTGAGAATCCCTGAGCAGGAGGCCTCCCTGTGATTTACATCCCTGCAGGTCTGCTGCTCTACCAGGAGAGAAAATGTTTCTATGACTTGTTTCTTTTTCTCTCTTCCAACACGAACCACGGGGTTCTGCTCCACATTTGGAATTGTCCTTGCACTGTATCTCTTCTGAGGTATTAAGACCACAGCACCGCTGTAATGTTAAACTCACAGCTTCCGCTCTGATCTGCCCTTTGTTCCCCCACAGTTGTGTGTTTTCAAAGCCCTGGATGATGAAATGATTTGAAAGCCTTGTACTGGCCACCAACGCACTGTGGCCCACGTCTCTGAGATATTTTTTCCATAAGCCGTCCCATAAATTTCTGTGTTTTGTCATCCGAGGTAAAAGATGGGTTCAGAGGGATTAATTATTGTGGAATATTGCACGCTTTAACTTCATTTTGCTGGCTCCCCCGTCTTTTCTCCGGACCATGCGGAGCAGTTACCCCTGGGGGCAGGACGCTAAGTTTAACCAAAATGTAAACGTTCATGCGCTAGTGGAAGATCTGGGGCAGGAAAGGGTGGGCTCTTCCTGTTTTGGAACCCCCGAGACACCGTCTGGTCTCATGGTCCCTTGCCTCTTCAACCCACATCAATGCCAGCAACTGTGTCTGATGCTTGTCGGGTCAAGTGGGTCCAGAATGAGGTAATGGCTAAGCCGTCTACTTAAAACACATTATCTACCGGGGATTTTTCCCCTCCTACTTCACCATGCTGAAATCTTTGTTTTCTCCATTAACGCACCCTCCCTTTTTCTTCCTCTCTTTCATGTGAGCGCTCACCTGTACTGAATCTTTCTTTGTCACTTCCTGTAGTTGTACAGCGTAGCTCCAAGGACATGGAGCTTTAGTGCCCCAGCTGAAGAAACACGAGTGTGACTCCACTTAGCCTGTCTGCTCTCTTGTTTTCCTGTTGAATCTGCCCCACAGGGTTGCATGTGTGACCGTGTGAGTGTTTCTCCTTGTGGAGTGTGTGTGTGTGTGTGTGTGTGTGTGTGTGTGTGTGTGTGTGTGTGCGCGTGCGTGAGCATGACATGTGTGCACGTCACAGCAGCAGTCCCCCCCCCTGGTTGTATGGGATTATGTAAAGCAGTGCTGTAACCTGTTAAAATGTTTTGCTTGTGAGTCAGAATACAGCTCGCTAAGCGGTAAAATGTGCGTACTGCATCGTGTTTAAAGCTGACTAGTGGGAGGTCTGGAATGCATTTTTTTTTTCTTTATTAAGACCAGGCTAAGAGCTACAAAACCGTAGCAGTGGTTTGGTAAAGAAATGCAGGTTTAAATGCATAGTGTGGCTTGGTAAACTTGTAACATTTAGATTCACAGCTACGTGTCTCTCTTGCAGTGCGAGTGTGGTGATAGGAGCTCCGAAGGCCCACACGAGGCAGGTCAACGTCACCGAGGGAGGATCCGTCTTCTACTGTCCGTGGAGCCTCAGCCAGTCCGACTGTCACACCATCGACTTTGACACTGAAGGTAAGCATAGAGCGCTGCAGGGATGATGTGTTTTTGTAGGCCGACCCTGAAGTCAGCGTCACTGCTACATAACGAATGGGACTTTCTATTATATTTTTGGAATATTGCAGAAAATACGCTCTGAGGCACACAAAAGTTTATGTATTCTTGTTCAGCAAGATGATCTTCACAAATGAACACCGCTTTTATGACTTTTGAAGTGAAAAGCAAAAGGTCGGACTGCGGCACGGTCACATGACTTCAGCGTCTCCAACACTGAGCTGAAGGCGGACTAACGTTCGGCGGGAGGACGTTTAAAGTTCTTCTTTTTTTTTTTTACTTTACTTTGTTGTTGTCTTTTAATGAGCGACTTTATCTAGTTGGATTATGTTGCAGGTGCCGGCTCTTTTCACTGATATCCAGCGTTTTTCATTGTTCTCTTGCAACATGGAATAACATGCAGAACAATTTTAAATGACCTTATCCTTAGGACAATTAACCTTTTTTCGATGTAATCCTATTTAACATCCAGCTGTTCTTGTTTTAGTTGATTCACTTGTCTTAAATCTTAATAGCTTTATTTATTATTACGTTTCTTATTCCTGTTTGTTGGTGCCTCGGATGAATTTTATTGTTGTTTTTAACTCGGCTATATTGTAAATGAAGTCTCTACCTCAATGTATTTCCGGGTCAATGTAGAGGTTGAATGAATGAATGAATTTAGCGACTTAGCAAGATTCAAAATTCCCATGTGGGGGATTTACTGACATGTTATATGGCGTTGAACAAAACATGAAAATCTCTTAAACTTGTGTTAACCACAGAGTTTATTTCAGGCAACTAAACAAAACCCCATTTAAAAAAGCCCTTTGACTTTGAGACGAGGGAACCGGACGTGCACAATTGCTGATTCAGTAATGATCGGCTGCAAAACTGTTTATTTTTATTTGTTTTAAAGACGTGCATGTGACTACTTGGTTGTTGGAGAAACTGGACATGGTGTTTGAACTCTTAAAAATACTCGAGGTTTGCAGCTTCTCTGTGCACTTGTGAAGCCATCAGAGTTGCCAGCTGCAGGTCAGGATCCGGCGTCAGCGTTCTCCTCCACTGACCTGTTGTTGGCTACGTTGGTCCCTGGACGCAGGATGATCCTTTTTTCCTGTTTGCGGCCCTCTCTTTGGGGGAGGAAAAGGATAATGGAGTGTTGAAGAGGTTTTTGAAGGATACTCTTTCCTTCCTCTTGCCAGTGTTTGTGTTTCCTTGCCCTCGGGAGCTTTAGGGAGATAAGCAACCAATAAACAAATAAGGCGCACAAAGAAATG
Organism: Bovichtus diacanthus; assembly: GCA_943590825.1. NCBI lineage: Eukaryota > Metazoa > Chordata > Actinopteri > Perciformes > Bovichtidae > Bovichtus > Bovichtus diacanthus. The sequence continues at coordinate 6,667,207 of CALSBV010010214.1, forward strand.
TCCTGTTGGTATGACAGGTGAAGCAGACACCTCCTGTCCGGACAAAAAGGCTCCAGTGGAGTCAGAATGAAGCGGAGTGGTTTTGGAGAACACGAGGAGGTTGTGTAATGAATAGATTCATGTTTCAGTTTGTTGTCAGAGTAGCGATCAAGCCTGTTTTGCACAATGGAGCCATGGCGACGTGAGGAAAGGAGCAATTAAAGTAAAAAGACTGCTAGCTTTAGACCGAACACACACTCGCACACAAACGCCATGAATCACACACACACACACAGACGGTTACCGCGGTGCTTTTGGCTTCTTTCCTGAGAAATCAAAGCTTAGCATTGTGGGCCAACTTAAATGTGCTGTCCATAATACACAATGAGGAGAAATATTCCACTGAGTGTTTCACAAGCTTGCTTTAACAACGCTCTTTTATTGGACATCGCTGCTTGGTACCCTTTGCTCCACTATTTTTGCACTGTTTTTCTTGCAACATAAAATATGTGGCGCATCCACGGCCGCTGGCTGGAGACCACATCAGTGATGTCATGTGCGAGCAGCGAGGCCTCACAGCGAAGGTCCCCTGGGCTGTCAGAGAGTGTCCTTCACATTTTCTTTAAAGGCCTTTTTGAAGAAGCGGATCAGAGTGCCAGAGCCAGTTCCGACATCTGGATCACGGCAGAACCGCCATACAGGCGCAGTCACACTCAATACATGGACATCTGCATGCAAATGTGGCCAAACAGCTGTTAACATGGATGACATTTACTGCTGCAATTCATTTACTGTAGCTGTGACGCTTTTCTTTGCCAATTCTGATAGTAAATGCTGAAGCAATAAAAAAGACAGGCAGATTTTTTTCTCCACTATAAATGCTTGAGTAAGGCTGAGTGTCCATTATTGCATTTATTTTTTTTATTTGCACCAATAAGTAGAGAGCGCATGCGTCCGCCTAGAGATATTGTGCTGCACCCGGCGTCTCTTTTCAGAGCGGTATGACTTTTTCGTGCGGCCGCCTCAGATCGCTTCTAGTGGAAGATCTCTGAGCGTCTCCGAGGCGCTGGTGCCATCCTCCGTTGGATCCTCATGGTGGAAAAACTATGTTAAACAAATAAGCCTCTTTTCGACCACAGAAACTAGGAACCTCTTGGGGAACTTATAGTGTTTTGACCGCATGACCAGCGTCGAAATTAAGTTCTGGGGATTAGATTCCGGGTTAGTACTTTCCAACAGTTCTGGGACTTTGTTTGGCGCTTGCAGCACTGAACATTTCTGATTGGTCGAGTACTCATGATTCACAGGACGGCAGCATCCGCCATTTTTTTTATAGACGAGAAAGTAACCATTTAGATTCCCAATATGTGGTCAGTTTATCCAAGGTTATTGTGTTGATATGTAGTCAAGATATTGTTGTCATACGAACCAAACACTATACGGACACTTGCCCTAAACTATCTTTCACTCGAGTATTGATACCTAGTATATTCGACCCCAAAGTGGTGTCATAGGTCTCCCTCTCTCTCGGTGTGTTTGAGCTCTGACCCACAGGCCACAGACCCTCTTAATTAGGGTAACTAATTGGGTCAAAGTGGCCAGAAGGCCCGCTCCCATCCCCTTCCTCTTCCATTGAGATAAGAGCCTGTCTATGGATCTGAGAGGAGGAAAGGGGGGCGAGGGCAGTAGGGAGGGTGTGAGAAGGGCACATACAGACTGGGAGGGAGGGATGGAAGAAAGAGGGAGAAACCAGAGCCCTGTTCATCCGCTCTGTTCTCCTGCTGTTGGTACTCCCACAGGAGCAGCTGATGTGACGAGTGAAATCGGCCATTTGTCTTCAAACCCACTGACCACACACACACACACACACACACACACACACACACACACACACACACACACACACACACACACACACACACACACACACAAGAGGCTCTAACCCCACTAATGGCTGTCGTCTCACACAGTTCAAAGGTGAGAGTGAGTCTATGGACGCACTCCAGACCCCCACACTTCTCTGCTGGTCCCGGGAGAGGCTGGGCCGGGCACCATGTCACATCAGCACGGCGCTCTAACCCGCCTCCCAGGGGGACTTCGGTCGGATGACATGTTGTGCCCCGTCTCTGCGTTTCGCTCTATCTCCCCTCTAAATCTCATCTCAAGTTTTCATTGAGAGCATTCCATGTGACTCCAGCTGTCTGTCCTCAGCCGCCTCGCAGACAACAAACAGAACTTTTCATCACCCATTATAGTGACACAGAACTAATGCTTGAACGAATGCTGCCCTGTGAGAACTTCAGCTTCTTAAGGCCGTACCTTTTGATGTGCTTCTTCTCTTTTATATGTCCACATCACAGTGATGCAGTAAGAATTACAAGAGCTGCCGCTTGTGGTTGTCTTTAGCTGTTTTCTCATACGATCTCCAGACAATGTCTTGAGAATGAAGTCCGCACAACAGCAGATTGTCCGTGTCAGAAGCGTGCTCACTTCCTGGAAATACTCTGTTTGGTTTAGGCGAGGGGTGGCGTCTGGATAGAGCGTGCAGGAAGCACATGGATTACACCGCGGCCACGTGGCCAGTTCGGAATTTGGTCATAATCAACCGAGTCTCTTGTCGTTTCTTAAATTTGTCTGACGATTTCGGCGTCGGCCCTTACAGACAGGACTTCTAGTAATCTAGTCGTCTCTCTTCATTTACACGAAGATGCCAACAAAAATGTTTCACCCTCGGGTGTTTCTTTTCTTCCGGTTTCACGCCAGACACAATACAAACGTCATCAACGCGCCCACTCGCTCGCTGTGAATTCTCACGCAGACTTTGTACTCGGGAGCTGGCGGGGTGAAGTCCGTTTGATGTCCGGTCAGAATTATTGGACGTTTGCATTCTCACATACAGCTCCTCCGGATAATAATGTCTAGAAGTTCAGGGCTGTTAGAGGGGCTTTGGAAACATGACTGAAACCCACGCAGTCACTGTGCAGCTCCTACATTTCCCCGGTGGATTTGCATTGGCCTTATCCGAACAAAGACCTCTGAGTTATGAAAATATTAAGGAAGTGTATGCTGTAAGAAAAAGTAACATGCAGCTAAGGCAGATTAGTTAAAGTATCAAGCTTACAGGAAGCAGCTTGAAGTGCTGGTCATGTTATTGACTGTATGGCTAAAGCACTTCTTTTCACACTTAGACTTCTGGCCACTTCACACACTGGGGGCAGGGCTCGCTGCTGTAGGCCCCTGATGAATAACGTCAGCAGGAAACCCCAGTGTTGGAGATTAAGCAGTTGGGTTATTAAAGATCTATAATGTCTCTGCTTACTGTCTCGGGTGAGGGGGAGCAGCACTCTCTGAAAGAAAAGGAGAGAAAGGGCTGTGTATTAATGGTAACTAGGGCGAGATAGTGTAAGACAAATGAGTAGGAAGATGGAGATAATATTGAAAATGAAAACAGAGAAAGAAGGAGAAAAGTGCATGCCCAAACAGAGATCACTGAGAGGTTGCTCCGAGGAAGCCGGGCCAGAGTGTGTATGTTTTCCTTGGACCCCAGCCCCTTCGCTGTTTCCACAAAGACGCGGAGCAGCGCCAGGCTGCCTAGTTGGCTGGGAAGAAAGTCGAGGGGCGGACAGGCAGTTAGAGTGAGGCCTGAGGCACAGCCTGCTTTCTTCACATGCACATAGGTCGTGATCTCTTGCAGCATCCCTCGGTCCTCAGTTCCTCTTCTGCTCTTTTCCAATACGCTGGTGGTTTGACTGTACAGTAGACTGTATATAAGAAGTGGAAGTAGTCACCGTGACGTCACCCATTGGTTTGTGGAATACGATTTTGAAAGCCACGGCATTTTGCCCGTCTGTATCTTTATTTTTAACTGTCGCCATCACAAGTGACTCAAGAGGGTGGAGCTAAAAGAACCCGGACGCTAAACAAGACACTTTTAGGCGACCAAAATGTTACAATTAACTTTCATGAAGTGAAAACGCAGTTGTGAGACGAAAACACAGACGTCACCCAAACCGTGGTAGCGACCTGTCAATCACAAGGTAGCCCCGCCCTAAAGCATACGCTGCTTTATCGTCTATTTTACTGTAAATGGGACACAATTTACTAAATGAACATCTTGTGTTGAAGAAGACTTGAAACTACAGATTGAGACATAAACTCATCAGGAAAATGTTTACTGAGGGAATAAATCAAGTGATAAGTAGGAACATTTTCTCATAGACTTCTATACAACCAGTGGAGTTGTCCCCTGCTGGATATCGGAGAGAATGCAGGTTTAAGGCTCTTCTTGAGTGGCTTCACTTTTCAGACCCGGAGATTGCTGCTTGGGTTTGATGAAGTGTACAGGGGGAGTGAGTCCGAGGACTGCGAAGGGTTAAGTAGGAGGGGCTCGGTTGCTCTTGACCTCACATTTGCCCCTTCCTTATAGATGTCAGTGTGTGAGCTATGTGATAGTGATGTGACCTCCTTGCCTAATCGATTTGTTTGCATTTCATTCTCCATTGCAGCACAGATGTGACATCTGTCTTCCAATAAAGTTGTTGTTTTTTTGACTCCCCAGACCATCTGTCACGTCACCTGCTGCTGTCAAAACGTTGAAGTGGGAGATCAGCGTTAGTGGCCAGGTGGTCAAACAGAGCGAAGGGTCAGCGAGGTTATGTTAATCCAGTCCAAACCGGCCGCGCTAGCAGAGAACTACTGTCTCCTGAACACATAACATACTTTTCAAATTCTCACCCTGGTTTTCTTTGTATGAAAAATAATGTAACTGGAGTCTTAAAGCGTGCTTTCTGCCAACTGTCCAGATGTTTCCATGGGCCTGGGAGGGGACGGCAGACTTAAGATATTCAAGTGAAGGAAATGAATAAATGCATGTCTTGTCATAGAGCTGTTACTCAGGGTCATTTTCTTGTGTTTTTTTCCCAGGGGATCGCACCGTGTTGCTCAACGACACAGAACATCAGGTTGATTTCAAGTCCCACCAATGGTTCGGCGCCACCGTGCGATCTCACGGTGACACGATTCTGGTAAGTTGACCCTCTCTGAGATGAATTTTTTTGGGAGGCGGTGTTGCGAAGAGGAGGACTAGAGTTTCATCTCTGCAGCACACCACTGGTGCTCTCTGCTGTTATGATGAGGCCTTCGGTGAAGCCTGCTCCGCCACGTGGCTGTGAGAAACGTTCCTCTCTGGAGTGACGTCTCACTCCGCTGTCAGGGAGAATGTGTGTGTGTTCTTTGTTAGAAATTTGTCTCACGCATTACAGTCCGTTAGATTGTTGTCATTCGGCTCCAGTTTTCACCTCCAGTCTCGACACACCGTAAATAAATGTTTTGTGCCTCCCTGTGACATCAAAGTTGAGCGGCCTCTTGTTTGGTCTGATGGTCCGGGCGGTGACCTGGGTTGAGTTACAGTGTTACCCTGCTCCAGATGTACTGCTGACCTCAGCCGGGGACTCCTCCTGAGTTCACCAGTGTGATGTTGCAACTGGAAAAACATCTCCCATCTCTCTCCCCCTCCTCTCTCCCCCAGGCGTGCGCCCCTCTCTACTCGTGGCGGACTGAAAGGGATGTCCCCCATTCTGACGCGACAGGAACCTGCTACCTCTCAGTCCATAATTTCACCAAGTTTGTGGAGTACGCGCCCTGCCGCACAGGTAGCCTTACGTCTTCAGTGACGTTAACATCGAATGTTTATTTGTTTGTGTTTATTTCCTGCTTTTTGTTGATGCAGTAATGCCTTGAAACAATAAGTTATGGAATAATATATAATAACTTTATTTATATTGCACATTTCATTCAAAGATGCAGTCCAAAATGCAGAAAATCGGATCAGATGAAAATAAATTATAGCAATAAAAATAGTGAGAAAAAACAAAACACAAACCAAACACACAGTTTGATCCCAGCACAACAAAACATTAACAATGATATCAAAGTTACCCTGAATTAAAAAGCCAAATAAAAAATTCCATGGGAGTTTGCTTGAGTTCCACACAAACAGAAAGCAGCCTCATAACATTTTCTCGTGGTACATTTTAGGAACTCTTAAAAGAAAGGCAGTGGAAGGTCTGGGATTCTTGTTGGGACGTACAAAGAAAGGCTGTCGCTGATATATGAAAGTAATAGATTATGTAAGGCTAAGATAAGTAAAAGGACTTTTACATCAATTCTTAAAGACACAGAGGGATAATGTGATGGCTGCAGCCTTCTGAACTCAATGTAACTTGCTTAATGATCCAGAAAAAGCAAAGTTGCAATAATCTAAGCAGCTTGTAATAAAAGCTGCATCTCACCATTATTATGAGTTAGAAATGGTCTGCGTTTGGCAATGTTTCTCGCATAAAAATCTAATGTTTTTGCGACTTTGCTTAAAAGGGCTAATAAAATTAAGACCAGAGTCTAAAATCAATTCCAGATTTATAACGTGCTTTAATTTGCTTGTTTAAAAAGAGCCTTCACAGAACATAGATGTATATTCAGTACATGACGCACCACTCCTCTGCTGTGTGTTGCAGAGATCAGTGCTGCGGTGGGACAAGGCTACTGTCAGGGAGGATTCAGTGCTGACTTCACAACGGTAATAACGAAGTTCCTGTTCGTGAACCAGAGGATTCTGGGATAATCTTTTCATTTGAGTAATTCCCAGGTTTTTATCTTTTCAGGATGGCAAAGTGGTATTGGGAGGGCCAGGCAGCTACTTCTGGCAAGGTATGTAGGACATGCCAATCGACCACGTGAAAATCTGTCAAAGCCAAAAAATGTCCTGCCAAGTTTAATTTAATTTGTCCTGCCAAGTTTAATTTAATTTCTCTTTGGTCTTACTTTAGGTCAGGTGATCTCTGCAGCTAAGGAGGACATTATCAAAGCGTACTACCCCGGCTATTTCATGCAGTCTGTGGGGGGCCAGATTCAGACCAGGCAGGTCATGGCTGAACATGACGACAGCTACCAAGGTGAGAGACGCTAAAATGATCTTATTATAACTGCACATATCTGCGTTTGTTCACCATGCGAGCTGAGGCTGATGTCTGTCCTCTCGTCTGCAGGCTACTCTATTGCTGTTGGGGAGTTCAGTGGAGATCAGGTGGAAGGTAAGCCAATAAAATGAATTTGGGTATGTACGCACATGGCCAATGTTAGGTGAAGCGTGCGGGAATCAAAACGCATAACAGCCGGCACATAGCAATGCAAATATCACAGCTGCAGGGAACATAAACTCAAGACAATATTTTACATGGTTATTGAGGTGGAAACGTCGTCAAAACCTGGAACTCTCTTACCCTCCTGCTGGGCTTGACCTGTGTGCTTTCTCTCCCTCATCTTTGCTCTATCTCTCTCAGATTTCGTAGCTGGCGTTCCAAAAGGACTCAAGCTTTATGGTTTGGTAAGAAAAGCTTAATCTTCACTCTCATTTTGGTGATTTTGGATTGAGAGGCCTGGGCTTTAGATTTGGCCCTGATACAGGAAAGTGAAGGAAAGAAAATGTGATGTTGTCACAGTTGGGATTATTATTGAAGTGAATTCCATACCAGAGACTGTGCTTATATTAGCCCGCACAAAAAGACGTTCACCATATGTGTCTGCTGTGTTGCAGGTGTCCATTCTGAATGGCACAGATCTGAAGAACATCAGCAACTACACTGGCGAGCAGGTGAGTCAGAAAGCTCCCGATCTCCGAGCTCTACAGGAAAACTCCTTCAGGCTCCACGGCCTCTTTTTTTTCTTCATTGCTCGGCTCCTCGTGAAAGCTCTTTAATTTGTTGAGTCAGTGAAAGCAAAAATAATTTCCTTTACAACGTTCTCTTAACTAGATTTGGCCTCTTTGGTGGTTTGCTGTAAAGCTCAGTTATTGAGGGGAAAGTGCAGTGGCAATTTGTGCAAATGGTTCTGGGAATAGGAAAGGCACCGAGCTTTAAACAGTGATGATTGACTTGACTGAATAAATATAATCACAAGTGAATTTGCGTACGCACACGTTTAGACTGCTCCGACAATGTCTGCGCTTTTTAGACTCAAGGTTCATGACCTGAGACAGAAATGGCACCAAACTGTGAAACCCATCAAGCCTTCATGCTCCTTTAAGCCTCTCTTTTTCTAGTAAAGCAGAAAGAAAGTGAAGTTTGTAGAAGCAAGTCTGTTTGGCATGATCTAATGCCGGACACACACTACACTTTCAAATCACAATTATTAAACATTTACGATCCGATATCCTGTTGATGGGAAACCAAGCTGACTGAAGAAGGAAAGACAACGTATAAACTCATCCATAGTTTTGTAGTTATGTTGTGATTTTTACTCACATTTTTTCTTTTTTCTTCGTGAATTTTCACTACAAAGATGTCCAAAAACGAACATAGTTCTTCCTGCCCGTCATCCGCCATGTTTGTTTACTATAAAGTTGGGTTTGATCGCGAGAGATTTATTAAGTTACCTTTTCAGTTTTTCCTTTTTGAGACTCAGGACTCTGCTTGTTTATGAATGAATCTGTTATTATGTGTCGTTTTGGCTAAATCGCTGCCCGATGAGATTCACTAAAGTCGTGGACACACTTTTCTTTACAGATGGGATCATATTTCGGGTATGCAGTGGCAACGACTGACATCAACAGTGATGGGTGAGTCGTCGCTTTGTCCCTGTTTTTGGCAGAGTTTAGATTGGATGCCACCAACAACCCATTACATGCGTTATGTGTCTGAGCTTAAATGAGTTTGTGTGATTTTCCTCTGCAGGATGGCTGACCTGCTGGTGGGAGCTCCCATGTTCATGGTCCGGGGCTCCGATGGCCGCCTGGAAGAGATGGGCCGGGTCTATGTTTACCTGCAGCGTGGCCCCGTGAACCTGGAGCTCCAACTACCTCACCTGACGGGCACCCAGATGTTCGGGAGATTTGGCAGCACCGTAGCACCATTGGGAGATCTGAACCAGGATGGGTTCAATGGTAAGAATGGGGCTTGATGGGACATTGAAGTAGTAGTAAGAAGTATTTTTTTTTTTTAATGTACAAATGAAGTAATAAAGTAACAAACAAAGGCAAAGAAGTAAATCATGTAAAAATCTGAATTTCACGTGAATTTATAATACGTTTCTTTTTTTCCATTCCATTCTATTGGACAGCTAAAATATCGACTGGTGTGATTAATTTGACGATTGGACGTTTAGCAGGCTAACTGTCTAACCCGGACAAACCTCAGTCCAGCACTTTGGTCCACACTATTGTGTAGTATAGTCATTGCTGTTCACATCACATATTGCTCATTTCATTTCATGGTCCCCAAAGGATGAAGCCTAATGACTTTGTTGATTCTCTGACTTTTCCTTTAGCTCACACTTAATTTGCTAAAACTTCAGTTTATGACAAAATACCAGCAATACCAATGAAGTGATTAGCCTCAACTGTGTTTCCTGCTAATGAGCAAAAATAGCAATTATCTGAAAGAGCAGCTAAGTCTGAGCCTCTGGCTGTCGACCTTAAGATACAACAAATTCCCATTTTATCGCGTCAGCCGTTTTTTTGCCACCACGGCAACAATGTTACACGAAACCGCAAACGCTTGACAACTTTCCATCGCAACGGCCTTTAGTCTGTACTGACCAAATTTTGAAGTCGATCTGATTAACTCTCGAGGTGGAGTTTGTTAAAAGACGAAGAATGGCCTAAAATTCCAAAGTAAATTCAAAATGGCTGACTTCGTGTTGGGTTCACAGTTTACCCCCAAGAGTCTTTTTTTTGTACCTCCTGGACAGATTTCATACATCTATGTGAAATTCAAAGATGCGTGCTTCAGCTTTGAAAACTCCACTCATCCAAGCAAAAGACTCCTAAAATATGAACATTTTCACCAGTTCTGATGAGTTTTGGTGCTTTCTCTGTTAACTTCTGCACAGTCTAATATATTTCCTCACTTTTGACCTTTGGCAGATGTGGCTATCAGCTGCCCGTTTGGAGGGGCCGACCAGCAGGGACTGGTCTACATCTATAACGGATACTCTGAAGGTCTGAGGGAGAAACCCTCTCAGGTGATCACTGGCCAGTGGGCTGCTGGGTCTATTCCTGCCAGCTTTGGATTCTCCCTCAGAGGAGCAAAGGACCTGGACATGAATGGATACCCAGGTGAGTCAGGCTGCAAGTATGCAATGACCATCATGAGCTTATTATATTTTTAGTGTTGTAGCAGTGGTTTCTAATTCTGTTCTTTTACTTCCTCAGATCTCATTGTTGGTGCCTTTGGTGTTAATAAGGCAGTTCTCTATAGGTATGTTGTTTTTAAATCATGTACTGTATGTTTTGTTATTATGCTTATTCACTTTCTTGGGCTGCACAATATTAATTTTTGTTTAGTTAGTTGAAAGAGAGTATCGGTAGAAAACTGCACTTTATGGTGTAAGTATCATTCTTTTTTATTTCATTTGGTGTCTTTTTGAATTCAGTTCAATCTTAATTTTTAAAAAAATAAAATACCTTTTTAAAACATTTTTTATGTGTTTTATTTAGCAGTATAGCATACTGAAAGCCAGAACTGAGTACACTTTGATATCTGCAGATAATAATAATAATGTCATTATTGCAATACAATGTTATCCCATATTCTCCTCATATCGCGCAGCCCTGGTCTACACTAAATAGACTACTAGCTATGTTGGCTTAGCTTAGCATAATGATGGTCCGGACAGGGAAACAGCCTGCTTCTGTCCAGAGGTAATAATTCCACCCACCAGAATCTTGTTTGTTTAATCTGAACAAAATCTGTGTAAAAGTTCAGAGTTGCTGGTCGGCAGATTTTTTACCTTTTGGACAGGGCGAAGCCAGCTGTTTCCACTCTTTATGCTAAGCTAAGCTAAGCTAACCGTCTCCTTAACAAACATTATGAGAGTGGTATCAATCTTCTCTTTTAACTCTTGGCAAGCGAATAATAATATTTACCTAAATGTCAAGCTTTTCCTTTAAAAAGAAAAACCAAAAAAAACCAAAGTGATCTGTAATCTCTGATGTATTATTTTTGTTGCCCACAGATCCCGCCCGATAGTCAACACCAGCGCCACCCTGACAGTTTACCCCACCATGATCAACCCTGAAGAGAAGAACTGCATGGTCACCAGTGGAAACGGCAGCATTCCTGTTTCCTGGTGAGCGTTCAGCACCTTGTTCAGTACCGACACGCAGCTTCCTGTGACTCTGCAGGAAGTTCTGATAAGAGAGCTCCTTCCTATCAGCAGTCACAGTATTCATCTGTACGAGGGCTGCTCTTATCTGACCTGTTTTCAAAATGTCTTCATATCGCAGCGTTTCTGTCGAGGAGCAGAGGAATTACATGCTGAATAGCAGCATTGTTGTTGGCCGCTCTTTTCTTTTTGTGCACAGCACTCAGTTCCAGAAAAGGGGAGAGGAAACAGACGCCGGTTGCTCGCTGTTTGACATGGTTGACACTGCGCTCATATGTCTGCACCCCCCTCCCCCCCCTTTCCAGATCCTGACCCATAAAGGAAACTCTTGTATACACATGTGTCTTGATTACGCTACGTTGCCTGGTGATGAGGAGTTTTTTTTGGTGGGGGTGAAAGGAGAGCACAAGGGATAATGGGAGGGGAGGGGCTGCAAGGTTTTTTTCTGCTGTTGCTTTGAATGAGATATTGTTTGGTGGTGGAACACAGCTGGGAAACATCAGGACACGTAGACTCCCGTGAGCGTGCGCACACGCTCGGGCAGAAACAGGAGCTTATACATGAAGTTATTACTCCTCCAAAGACGTCCTTGTCTTTCTGTCTCCCTTTTTCACCTTTCCTCTTTTCTTTCTCCCTTTTTTTTCCCTTTCTCACGGCTTTCCGTGTTTCTCCGCGACTCTTGTGTGGGTTTACTAGTAAAAGGATTGGGGGTTTTGGGGTTGCAGACTTTTGGACAGCAGCAGCGTGTTGTGCTGCTGATGTCATGGGAGAGAGAGCTACAGGCTTATATAGACGACCATTGACTGGTCAGCACTGAAACCTGAGTCGCCCAATTTCACCCTTCTTAACTCTGCTATTCCTTTAGTGTGTGGGGGGGCTGCGGGTGGAAACGGAGACGCACCGATTTATCAGCCAGGCTGGTGAAAGCGATGCCATTTGCTGTTTTCTTCATATTCTGCATTGTTTTCCCATTACGTCCCGTGCCTTGTAATGTGAACCATGTAAGGAGCTGACACAAGAAAAGTGAGCCATGAGAGAAAATGAGGGAACAAGTGAGGGCAAGTGAGGCTTCTCGTGTGTGCGTGTGTGTGTGTGTGTGTGTGTGCAGTATTTTTACTGAATCTCTGCCATGAATGAATGTTTCTCTCATCATGTCCTTGTCCCTTCTGTCCAAAACAGTGTCAACCTGAGTTTCTGCATATCTGCTAATGGGAAGCACCTCCCAGACGTCCTAGGTGAGCCAGTTTTCCACTTCTGCACTTTATTACAAGTAGGGAAACTGTCAAATAGCCAACAATGGTTTAATGTTTTACATCCATAACAATCTGTAGGTTGAAGTGTTCTGGCAGGTGAAGGGAGAGCAGTGTGCAAATAATTTTTAGCGATCCACCTTTAATGATCGAACCTCTTCTGTGCTCCGCCTGCTTCCCTCTCCACCCCTAGTTATTATGTCTGACGACTCCTTCCTTTATATACACGTTACATTGACTACATTGTGTGTGCTTCAGAGTATTTATGGAGCTCTTTTTTTAAACCTGTCATTACGTGACTCAAGGACATTCATCAAGCCATGAACGCTCATTTGTGTGTGTGTGTGTGTGTGTGTGTGTCTTCCAGATTTCCAGGTGGAAGTGCAGCTCGATAGTAATAAGCACAAGCAGAAAGGTGCCGTGAGGAGGGCTCTGTTCTTGGATTCCCAGCAGCCTTTGCTCCAGAGGAGTGTGAGGGTGCGCCATGGCGAGCGTGTTTGCAACCACACCAGGATCTACCTCAGAGTAAGCTCCTTTCTCACTGATGAACACCTCTGTGACTGTGATTATCCGTCCTGTGTCTTAAGAAATGCTATTAAAAGCGGGTTTAAAAAAAAAAAAAAATAATCTTTCACGATTATGATGCAAACTGAAATCCTGGAACAACATATTCTCACTTTTTGTTTTGTACAAAGTGCATCTGACGAAAACCCTGGTATGTGTTTGCTTGATTGCAGGATGAGAAAGAATTCAGGGATAAACTCTCCTCCATTTATGTGGCCTTGAACTTCAGCTTGGATCCAAAAGCTGCAGCTGACTCCCACGGCCTGCGGCCCATCCTCAACTATCAGACCACCAGCGTTATTGAGCAGAAGGTATTTAGATGTTCGCTACGTTCCTCCAATCTTCTGTCCAGCACAGTTCACCCTGATAACCTGAGCAGAACAAACCAATAAACCAATGAGTTGTAACTTCAAATGGACTTAAAAACACTTGGTACCTTCCCCCCGAAGCCCAAAGATTAAAATGTATGTTATTTAAAACGTTTGGTAAATCAACTGACGTTAACGCTTTTTATTCCCATTGAAAAAAAATAATACCAAAGATCATTTTGTTTGCGTTCAAAAAGTACACAGTGGTCAACAAAACGTGCAGGTTGAAATCGGTGAAGAGCGCATTAGGACTTGTTTATGACTTGGGACTTGAGTGCAAACACTAGGTAATGTACATTGGGTTCTTAGATTCACTCTGAGCTGATGCTAAGAATCTCTCTTTCTTTACATTCAAAACTAGTCCAGAGTGTCTGGAAAGCTGAAAATGTGACGCATATGTAGAGTGAAGTGTTTCCTGCTTGTGCTGTGTGACTGTACATAGGTGACTCGTTTGTTCCAGAGCTGCAGACCGATGGTTGCTAGATATTTCAGGGCGAGGCACAGCCAGGCGTTGTGCCCATCTGGTTGAAATCTCGCGGCATTGTGCCAGTTTTCCTCTGGCAGTGAGTCGAGTTGGCTCAACATGTGGGCATCATTTCAGCTGTGGCACATGTGAGTTCAGCAGGAGCCACCGGGTTGGAGCGTCTAAGGAAATGGAAATCAGCGTAGTTTTTTATCTCCCGTTCTCTCTCCATCGTGGTTTGTTTCTATCTTGTTGGATCAGGACTGAGCCCTGTCATTGGTGTCCTTCAAAGCTGTTGGGCCTCCAACAGATGTGGTCTATCTCTGAAGCGAGACCTTGAGATGAGCCGGAGCTAAATATCATCCTCAAACCTGGGGAAAAAAAAAAAAAAGTTGATCTGTGTTTATGTGTGTAAACGGGGGAGCACTGTCAGACTGCCAACATATTTCATTAATCTCGCTTTCGACTGTGTTAATGTAACAGTGTATAAACAGTGAAGGGTGACTACGATACCGCAGCCTTGGCCTTGATCACCCATGATGCCCTATTGATTTCCACATGTGCTCCGCAGCACATGTAACGTTTCATTGACTCTGCCAAGTTCTTACTCTCTTCAAGCTGTGAGAGTGAGACTGAGAGATGGTTGATGTGCTCGACCTCTCTGTCATCCTAACAGCTCCCACATGTTTCCATGAGCAGTTAAGGCTTTATGATGGATCTATTAATTGCAACCTTTTTTCAGATCTGGTACGCAGTGAAACCAGACAGGATCCCAGTTGTTGTCACCTTTTTAGAACTTGGAAGCAGCTGAAATTGTGCATCAATGCCTTCATTGTTCTTAAAATAATAATTTGGTAGAGATGCACGATATATATATCAGTGCCGGTAATATGAAGCCAAATGTCTTTCATTGACTTAACAAGGAAGAAGAAGATTTTTTTCGTTTCAGACGAAAACAATACGTTTGCAATACAAGTTTTTGCGTCTCTCGAATTTGATTAATGGAATCCACAAATGTTGCCTCGTTTTGATTTTGCTCCCTGTCCTCATTATGTCACATGTATTGTTGTTATTTAACTACAAGCGGCGCTCTCCTGCCTGACACGGATAAACAGACGCAGCGTGCACATGTGGCCGAGTTAACATGGCGGTTACCATGGTGTTCATAATTAGAGCCCCTGCATGGTGTAATGACAGACAAGGGGGGCGCTTGGCTCTCTCTAATCTCCTCCTCCATTTCTATTTATTATCCTCATCGTCATGAGCATCATCACACTGTCGCGGGGCCGCAGCGAGGACTTTCCCCTGCGGCCGCCCTGCCACACGTTCAGCGGTCGTCCGCTCATCCCACTTCTGCTTTTCAGGTCCACAGAAGTATCCTGTGCCACAGTTGGTTCCTCTAGGCCCCTCCCTCTCCATATGATCATGTGGTTCGCTGGGTGGCGCGGCGTGCGGTGAAAGCGTGGTTGGCCACATGGGGCTGTGATGTGGGTCGCTGTGAGAGCTTGGTGCTGCGGCTCCTCAGGAGTATCTCCTCTGGCTCTGCTTTTCTCCACTCTTTTCTCCGCTCATCGTTTCCTTCTCTCACGCCGCAAACAGAAAGCACGTGTGAGCCGGGACAGCTGGTTCAGCGCGTCTGTGCCTGTCATGACCTCGCAGACAGACATTGTCCCCCTGAGCCACAACAATGTTCTGCGATGATGTGTTGTAGATAAGCGGGACGGCAGTGCAGGTGTGTGTCTGTGTGTGGTGGAATGTATTAGTCATACCACATGCCGCATCTTGCTACACTCTTCCTGTTGTCTCCCATAAACAGATGTGTGATTTATCTCGTGTGCCTAATTCTCTTCACGTGTGTTTAAGTTTTAATTTACTGTATGAGCGTTGTGGTCTGCACACCCCATTAAACCTTTTTTAATCACCCCAATGTGCATCTTGCAGACTCAGATTCTGCTGGACTGTGGAGAGGACAACATCTGCGTTCCTGACTTGAAGCTGGCAGTTCAGGGGTAAGTCCGTTCTTTTCCTCCGTGGGCGGATTGTGAGACAATGTCCCCCCTGGGCACAGACATGCAAAAGGCACCACCATTGTTGTCTCTTTGTAATCCTTTTTGTGTCTCTATGTAGTTGTTTTATGTTTGTTTGGGGTCATTTTGAGTCTCTTCCTGGTTGCCCCATGTCTCTTTAAATTACATTTTGTAGTTGAAAGCCGGGGGGGGGGGGCCCTGACACTTTGGGCCCCTGGGCCTGTGCCCGGTAGGCCCGTTCAGTAATCCATCCATGATTTTGTAATATATTTCTAAAAATCCCAGAGCGTATGGATTCCAGGAAACATATTAGTTGCATAATACGTTGCACTCTGTGAACATGGTCACTGAACTCTTCACCTTGGATTCGAGTGCTAAAGTGTAAATACAGCTGTTTTTGTTGTTCCGCTGCCTTGTTTAGTTTAGCATACCAGAGAGGGACTGCTAATAGCCTCAGTGTTGCAGCGGAGTCGGACTACACCGTCCTCTGAAAACAGGAAGCAGCTCTGCTCTCTCTACAGGTGCTATGACAAACCCGTAAAGGGGGGAAAGACGGGGGAGATGAAAGGGAGCGCGTGTCCCGCCTCGCCGTGCTTCTGAAGCTGTCAGCAGCACCCTGCCTTCCACACTTTGATTCGAGAAATCTGTTAGCATTTTTCTTAAAAATAACACGCTCCCGGTACTCCCTTCTCTGCTCTGTCATTTTGATTTTAACATTCCTATATTTATCTTCCTTCTGCCTACATTCCCCCCCCCCCCCCCCAATGTATGGCTGATCCATCACATATGGAACAACCTGCTGTGAGCGCTGCGCTCCATCCAAGTGCAACTCCAGAAATTGAGCCGTACAAAGTGTGATTGGTGCAATTTGAAATAATAGCGTGATGTTTTTGTCTGCTCCGTTGTAAATTACGAACGGCCTAATAGTAGTAAGAGGGGTTGACGGGGATGGCTGTGATCTAGTGGAATTTCAGAAAAACAAAAAAGTATCCATCATTCCTGCAATCTTGGTTCTTCTCTTCTTCTGCCAAGGCACATAACCTGTTAGACCCAGGGAAGCTTTAAGGTTTTGTGGTGTTTTCTAATTTTGAGCCTTTGTTTGGTTTAAAAAGTGCAATGCCAGTTAGAATCAGACTCGGGTCGACTCGCAGGATCAGCTCCAGAAATCTTCTCTCTTACTCTCCTGCTCGGCTTCATGAGAGCCAGCTGTAATTAAAAGCGTCTGTGTGGCCCTCCAAATGGAATTTTCTCATTGTTCGTAGCAGTGGAGGGAGGTAGAGGGGGGGGGGGAGAGAGCAAGGGGGGTTTACAGTCCTACGCTGTGTTATTAAGCATGTATGACTTTATTACCACGTCGGAAAAGTTCTCATTTAATAGCGGGGCTTTGTGAGATGAATCAAAGGCATTTATTGCCCATTCTACTGCCGGCACACACAAACTAAGACGACTTTCTTCATATGTATTTGTCTAAAGAGTCCTGACACCATTTAACCCGACTGTTGACCCCATTAGTGCTCAACTTTTCCTTTTTTGGTTGTGTCCTCAGGAACAGGAAGGAAGTGTACCTGGGTGATGACAACTCGCTGACCTTGACCTTCAACGCCAGGAATGAGGGTGAGGGAGGGGCGTACGAGGCGGACCTGTACGTGGTGCTGCCCCACGAAGCTGACTACAGCGGTATTTCCCGCAATAACGAGGTGACTAGAAAATGATCACGGCTGTTGGTCTTTGTCGTCGTGATCGTCCTTTTTGCTGTGGTTTGACCGATGTGTCCTCCTCTTTCTCAGAGCCTGACGCAGCTGACCTGCAACTACGAGACGGAGAACCAGACCCGGTACCTCAGCTGTGATTTGGGAAACCCGATGAAGTCTGGCACCAGTGTAAGCACGCCCCTCTGTTTTGGCAGTAATCCTGTAGTATAAGGATTTTCAGGCAGTGTTTTCACTGGGCAGCTTTGGGCGTTTTTTTGCCCCCGATGTTTAAAATTAGGAGGCGTTCACATACACAATCTTTTTCTGCCCTTTTTATTGTGTTGCGTCAAATGGGTCAACTACCTTAAATATGGGGCCAATTTTGCCCTTTGTCCCCGATTGTTTCAGAGACTGATTGTAGAACATGGCACCAGGCCAAAACAAACACAATTCAAATGATTAATACATTTAAAAAGAATTAAAAAAATGTGTCAGATTTAATCATGTATTATAAATATGCTTAGTCCTCGTGTTAGGAAGTTAAACAGCTGATAATTCCCTCTAATATCTATTTTATATTGCTGTGAAAACATGGGCCAGGGTGTTCTGTGCCCCCCACCCCCTGATAACGGGCCTGTATGGCACTGTGGTAAACAGGAAAAAAAGGTTGCATGTCGCCCACAGGTTGGGTGTGAACAGCGCAGGAAAAGTCGGTATGTGTTGGTAAATGTCGTGTCCTCGCCGTCCTGCTGGGTAGAGTTCACCTTGTTAACGATGCTCTCAGGTTGTAGTACGAGCAGATCTGATATGTGGGCTCATAAAAAGATAGGTGCAGAGAGACTTTATGCCCCTGTTTGTGTGGAAAACACATGGATCTGGAATTCCAGATAAAGAAAAGGCAAAGCCAGAGCTCGCAGCCACATTTTGAAACTGTACACGTGTAACGCATCTGTCTGCTGGGCAGATGAGGAGTTCACTGACACACCCAAGAAGATCACACATGTATCAGAGGATGGGATGAGTACAACAGAGCGGGGAGGAAAAGCTGCCCGAAATTTTTTATTCAGGGGCGGACTGGCCCTTCCTTCTCTGTGACTTGCTG
Source organism: Bovichtus diacanthus (assembly GCA_943590825.1). Taxonomy (NCBI): domain Eukaryota; kingdom Metazoa; phylum Chordata; class Actinopteri; order Perciformes; family Bovichtidae; genus Bovichtus; species Bovichtus diacanthus. Next base: position 6,685,808 of record CALSBV010010214.1, read on the forward strand.
TTACAATAGTAATTGAGAACAAAATGTTTTGGGATATACTTTTTGTTTGTCACTATGATTAATTTGTTGGATCTCCCTCTTTGCAGCTGTGGGCAGGTCTGCGCTTCACAGTGCCGCGGCTGAAGGACACGCACAAAACTGTTCAGTTTGAGCTGCAGATCCGCAGGTACAAGCAACACGAGACACAAAGAATACGTTCAGCAGAACTCTCCTCCACAGCGCTCGAATAGTAACCCGAATCCTTTGTTTTCTCTGTTTCCACAGTAAAAATGAGAATAATTCCCACAGTGAGGTTGTGCCCTACACGCTGGAGGTGGTTGTTCAGGCTGATGTCATTCTGCAGGGGTGAGCTGAGTGTTAAGGTTCCCTCATTTGAACTTTTGGATTTTCATTAGGTCTCTTGTGCCTCCCTACGCATTTTCTCACATCCCCACTTTCTCTTCTTTTTTTTTTAAAGCGTGTCTCGACCAGATAAGGTGGTCTTCCCGCCGACCAACTGGAAGGTGACCAAAAACTACGAGGTGGAGCAGGACGTCGGGCCCGTAGTGGAGCACATCTATGAGGTAATCAGACGTGCTGGCTGCGCAGGCTTATCGGGGCGGAGAAGAGAGAGCAGATCCAACTGTTCATTAAGCAGAGTCCACTTCCAAAGGCAGCAATGAATGAACACCAAAGAAAGCGTAGATTACACAGTGTGAATTGTTCTGATCCGCTTTCACTTTTGTGAGATTTAAAGGTATATTATGTAACTTTTCTGCAGTAAAATGTCTGAAAACGGCGAGCCCTGTGTTCTATATTTAGTGAGTGTTCCAGAGAAATGTGTCCCTGAAGGCAACGTTTCCTCTCTCCTGTCATGGCGTCATCTCCCCTTTGAGCAGCGTCAGCGCCAGAAGCTTCATAAACTGACTTTTTATCCAGTTTTAAGACACATTTTTACATCTTGCTGCTTTTTAACTCTATTTTTGAAGCGGATGAAGGATTTTAGTCCTCGGACGTCTGGATCTTAAGTTCTCAGAGAAACAAGGAAACGTGCAATAACACAATTACATATTCACAATTACCGTTAACAGCGCTCTTTGTACATTAAGAAAATATGTCAACTATGAAAGTTTCCACAAACCTGCCAGCTACAACTACAATATGAAACAATCAAGCTGCTCTTGAAGTTTTCTCATACTTCACATACTAACCTGTCTTATTTCATTTCCTTGTTCCAGCTGGTGAACAACGGGCCCAGCCGGATCAGCCACACCCTGCTGGAGCTGCGCTGCCCCCTCAGAGTCCAGGCTCAAGCTCTGCTGTACCCTCTGGAGTTCTCCATAGAAGGCCCCATCAACTGCACCGCCGACAAAAACATGAACCACCAACGCCTCAAAGTAAGTCTCTCGCATGCAGATGAGATTTCTGCATAAAGAAATGGCTTCCCATCCGGACTGCTCTAGTGTATTATTTTGTGGTAATAGAACGACATTGATGTTAATCAACAACAACGCTTTGCGTGCAGCTTGAGCTTCACTGTAGCTGTGAGGAATATGAAATGTGATCCGTCTGCTGAGAAGAGCCTCATGGAAATCGTATTTTCAACAATTTTATTATTGTATAATCACACAAAATGTGTCAAAGCAAGTCCTTTGCTGTGCCAAAGTCCTTCTTTTAAGCTGAGATGGAGTTCCAGATTCTGTTAGCGTTCAGTTTGCATCTCCATCCTTCAATGTTTTGAAGTATTTCCACCGCAAAGCCGGCGGCCGACACCGTGTTGTGTTGAGTGTCGAGCCTACAATAGAGCAATTCTGTGGACCTAAAGGAAGTTAGGACGTAAAAGACGTTTTTTTTCTGTTGTGAAAAGTATATTTTGTACGTGTAGTTTATATGTAGTTTACATCTAAAATATAACAAATTTTTCCCGTTTTCTCATTATTTATTTTGGTAAACCTAAGAAATAGTTTTCATGTGTAATCCCGGGATTAAAGCGTAATGCAACACTTCTCACGGTCAAATGAGGCCGAATCCGAGGGTGAACATCTCCCAGCGATTCCCCCTCAGATGTATGATTAACAGTCCCCGCTGGTTGGCCCACACCCACCTCCTCCTCCCAGCTTCTCAGCCCCACCCAGGACACTAACCCCACCACCACTTTGAAGTCCCAGCTCTTCCCTTTGCTCGGAGCAGCTTGATGAACCAGCTCACCCAGCAACACAGCGGCGCGCCCCCTCATACCGAGCTGTAGCTGTTGTTTGTGTTTACATCCGATTCTTGACACATGTTGTGAGCGGTCATCCGTCTTAGCGGTGATCTAATGATCTAACTACAGAGCTTTTCCGCGGGAATCCATGTGAAGTGGAGCCCAAATGCATCTGATTAATGACTCACAGCCTCAGTTTCATGCTAATGTTATACTGACAGAAAGGGTGGTGTGCTCATCTGAGTGTGTGTGTGTGTGTGTGTGTGTGTGTGTGTGTGCGCTCTCTCCTCCTTTAGCTCCAGCACACTTCCACAGAACCACCTATCCTGGCACTGAAGGCACATGAGCACCATGTGGAGAGGAGGGACGTCCAAAGGGATCAACTCGCTCATCTGACTAACCTGGTAAGATGCGAGTGGTGACGCTACAGGCAGAAACATTTTCATGCTCTGGTCAATTTTCTTTTTACATTTTGGGCTATTTCCCTCCCATATCATGTCTTTCTGTCAGACGAGTGGAGAGAAAACATCAGATCCACATCAGGAGTTTATTTAATAACTTTGTCTGTGTGTGTCTGTAGATTTCTCCTAAATTCACCAAAGTTACATTACATAATGTCTCATTTACATATTTAAACATCACATCTCAGAAAACTTGTAATATAAAAAGTAATTGTGTTAATGTGAGTAATGAACTGGGGAAGTTTCATGTGATATCTATTAGTTACATTTTTGACCCTATTCACAAAATGTATGACCTTTTACAATCCATATCTTTAAAGGAGGTTTTCTCTAAAGGAGGTTTTTCTCAGACTCTGAGGCAGAAATCTCCACTTCAGTAGCTCTTACATACACCAAACTTTCCACTTTCATTCCTCTCTATATTCTGAAGCTTTGTACAGAGCAGTGTGTTCACATCTCATTCAGAGCCTGATTTATACAGCTTTTTATTACTAACAACATGCAGAACATTGATGTTTTCAGTGGCTGCAGTTCACTAGTCACCCTTAAAGGGAGAATTGTCACGCTCTATAAGTACAATGTGTTCTGTGCACGGATGAACATCAGCAGGCCAAGAGGTGAAGGCTAATGTAATAGGTGACTTGAAAGTGAGGGAATGAGGAGCTTGAGTTTACAGTTAGGGGCAAATGTGGTTAAGTAATAACGTTTGTGTCACTTACAGAGCAGTGTGTATTGAATAAAAGGTTTAAACAATGTCTGTTGTTGCTTTGTGAAGTGTGCAGGTCTGGATCTATTTTGGGGACACTGCTCCTATATGAGGCTCCTGGGATTGGATAATTAGGTTATGATGTCGTTAAAAGGGGGGGGGGTCAAAGGGCACGTTGTAGTGATTAACATTACAGAGCCTTTACTAGTGGTGGAGGGCAGGCTTTCTGTTCGTGACGCACTGCTTACTTCACAGACTGCTCTGTAATTTTGGGTTCTGGGTGTTGTGTTGTGCCCCCCCCACACACACACACACACACACACACACTGGCCCCGTTGATCCACCCAGCTGCAGGTAGCTTCTCTGTGGATACCTGCCGCCACCAAAGAGCTCTTTGTCTGCGCGCCTATCGCTCTTAACCGTGCTCGTTTATCAAGCATGTCCAGTGACACGTTGGCATGAAAGACCCCATTCTCCCGTTTTCCCCGTGTCTGCACTTTTACTTTCACGCTCGAGAGGACAGACGTCTCTGTTCAAAGTGTCTCCTGATCAAAGTGTTTAGTAATGCTCGGATGAAGCCGTCAGCCTGGGTCATCGTGGGAGACTTTAAAGTGACCTGCTTGGTCTTTGAAGAGCTCAGCTGTGCATAAAGAACAAATATTACTTGTATGTCATTATTATACTTCGGTTGTAGTATTGGCTGTTGTCCGAGAACAGCTGTTTTATTCCTACTACTGCTACTTTCTAATACGCTACCTGCACCAAAAGGTTTGTACGTTGTTTTTGTTTTATTTTTGGTCGGTTATAAGCCATTAAAACAATTTTAGGGTTGCCAGGTTGGGATACATTTCTACAGATACGGATGTTCTTCTTGCATCTTTTTTCAATTTTTTAAAAACCTTTCTAATCAATCATAAAGCAGGGCTGAACGATTTGGGGAAAAACATCTAATTGTGATTATTTTTGACTGATATTGTTATTGCGATATGATTCATGATATATATATTATGATATTGATATCGGAGGGAATGATTATTTTAACCAAATCTTTCTCTTTTTAATTGAAAACCATATTTAAGTGATCCTGGTGACGATCTTTACCAAACTGTAGAACAAATTTGTCTCTGCAGCTCCACAAAACTTCATTCAGAATGAATATTTAGTCGATAACAACTTTTGCACCTAATCCATATTTCTTTCTCAGTTAGAGTTTTTGTATTTTTCTCAAACACCCTGCAACATCACAGTACAAAACATACTTCCCACATGTTAGTCTGCGGGTAACAAAGTACACAAACAGACGGAAAACCAAAAACCAAACACGGACCACAGACACAACAGCACACATTAGTTGCTTTATATTGAGGTTTGGATAGAATCAGATTAATTGTTCAGCTCTAACAGGAAGGTCCTCTTCTGCAAAAAACAAAAACAAAATGCATTTATTAACAACTTATTAACGTGTAGCTATAGCCTTGATGGTTTATTAGAAAGTGTATCACTGTATTATTACCATGTACAGTACCAGCAGTGTGCAGCAGCTGTGCAGTGAAGCTGTGGGAACTGCTCCAGATCTGGACCACATAATCCTCCCAGGAAGGATATGTGGGCCTGGGGTCTGAGGCGTCTTTGGCCCTGCTCCATGTCCATGTCATCTCCACAGAGCTGCGTGGCCCCCGGTGCCCTGGGGCATCAGGGAGGTCCACCAGGAGGAAGTGGACTGATACGCTCCCCGTCTGTCTGAATACCCTCATTAAGTCCGTCAGACTGAGCCTGAGGGAGCCAGGCGGGTGCTCTCCGCTCCTCCTGTGTTGGCTCTACGTGGTGTAATAAGTCAACTAAAACCCACCGGAACCTCTCGATGTGGGGGTGTTCGAGCTACAGCACCACCTCTGAAACACAGCGTGTGCATGTTCTAAATTGTTTAACGTGCCAAGCTGCGTTATGGGGATCTAATTAAAATGTTGTATCCTACAGTCTTGAGAAAAATTGGTCGGTTTTAGTGGTTGGGAAATAATGTGGAGAGTAGTGCATGCTGCATTTTTACAGTCTCATGACATTCCTCCAATCTAATTAGAAGCAGGCGTGGAATAGTGATCATAACATTGGGCTCTTTGTGATATTTATTGGACCTTCAGCATTAACATGGCTGTTATTCGCCCTCTTTACGATCTGTTCTGCCAGTTTGCCTGTATGAATTTCACCTATTTATGCACAAAAACGATTTAAACGGAACATATTTAGCATTTAATTAAGGCCTTTTTGTGCCCAGAGACTATATTTAGTATGATAAGTAAAAATGACACAGCTCTCTTCTCTCTGTTTCCGTAGTCCTGCTCCAACACAGAGTGCTGGGCGCTGCAGTGCACTGTGGGTTTGCTGGAGAAGGGGACGACTGCGATCCTCAAAGTGCGCTCCCGCATCTGGGCCGAGACCTTCACTGAGGTTTGCACACTAACACGCGCACCCCGCCAGGAAAAGGCTGTTGACTATAGATTAGTCTTTTCCCACTGGCGCCTGTGCTTTTTCTCATGTCAGGCTTCAGCAGGAAGTAAGAAGCCATTTTTCATAAAAGCATCAAAAAAGTACAGCAGCCCTGAGAGGCAAAAATATTGAATCTACTTTACAGTATCTGCAGCTTTGCCTTTTTTATTTTTTTCTGTCTGCCAAATTCATTACCTGGTATCACAGCTTCTCATGGGGAAGGAATGCTGCAGGGATTTGCATGCGGTCTCTGTCGCCACCTCGTGGATAACTGGTGGATTGTGTTCATTTTAAAACACATGTTTACTGGTTTACTGGTTTACTTCCTTCAGAGAGTTTACAAGCACTATGTGCTGGAGTGCCTGGCCAGGTACAGCGTGGAGAAGATGCCGTACGCCATCCTGCCCAAACATGCTCCCAGCGGACACAAAAAGGTATTTAAGATCTTTTTTATTATTATTCGTCAGGTTTGTTATCAGAGATTATATTAATGTGATTCTTAATTCTCTTTGTTGAGTTTAGATTAGTCGACTAATCAATTAGTCGAGCGGCAGAAAAATGATCGGCAACTACTTTGATAATCGTTTAATCATTAAAGTAATTTTTTAAATGTATAAATGTCAGAAAATACTGTTTTCAGCCTCAAGAATATGTGAATAAGCTTTTCTCTGTTTTATATCATATTAAAGTGACAAAACAAGACATTTAAAGACATCACCTTTGTACTTTAAGAAACTGGAATGGACATTTTTCACAATTTTCTGACATTTTATAGACCAAACCATTAATCTAGAAAATAATCTGTAGATAATCGATAATTAAAATAGTCGTTAGTTGCAGCCCTAATTGTGTTAAACTGACAATCTGCTTTGGTCCTCAGGTGCTGACCCCGTTGGTGTGGAATAAGCCGGATATCGAGAACTCGGTTCCTCTGTGGATCATCATCTTGGCCATTCTGGCTGGTTTACTGCTTCTAGCTCTGCTCATCTACGTCCTATACAAGGTCAGTGCTGCTGGGAAACTACGCTTTAAGGCGAGACACTGCAGGCAAAAAACTTTTTTTTTCATACACTTTGGGTTATTTTGCTTCCATATCACGTCTTCTGTCAGACGAGTGTAAAGAAAACATCAGATCCACATCCAGGAGTTTATTTAATAACTTTATCTGTTTGTGTCTGTTGAGTTCTCCTAAATTCACCAAAAGTTACATTACATAATGCCTCATTTACATACAAAGAAATGTAATTTAAAAAAAACTTAATTTTCCTGAAAAATCTTGGATTATGAAAAAACCTTAATTTTCATGGAAATTTTTTTTTTTTTTAAATACTTAATTTTCCTGAAAAAAGCTTGGATGTAAAAAAAAAAAAAAAAAAAACCTTAATTTTCTTCAAAAACTTGGATATCAAAATACTTAATTTTCACGGAAAAAGCTTGTATGTGAAAAAATACAAAATTTTTAATGAAAAAAGCTTGAATGTGAAAAAAACCCTTAATTTTCATGGAAACATTATTATTTTCTTTTAAATACTTAATT
>CALSBV010010214.1:6693187-6704163 GCA_943590825.1 Bovichtus diacanthus
ATGAGAAAAAAACCTTAATTTTCATGGAAAGAAAATATACAGTATTTTAAAATACTAAAATTTTTTATAAAAGCTTGGATGTGAAAAAACCCTTAATTTTCAAATGTCTGTTCACTCGGACATAAACTCAGTAATAAATGTAGTCTACGTTTCATATAATGTGTAAAATCTATCAGCATTTACCGTTTAGATCACATATGAATGAAATGCTTGTAGAATCCGTAGTTGTATTTGTATTGAACAAAGATGTTTTTAGTGGCTGGAAACATCACATTTCAGAAAACTTGTAATAAAATAATTGTGTTAATGTCAGTAATGAACTGGGGAAATGTTTTGCTCTATTCACCTGTAGTGTCTCTGGTTCTGGTTTACTTTTATACTGTGCACTCAAAGACGGGTGAAATAGCAATTAAACATATTAGATCTGTGCTCGTTTCTAATTTCTGCTTTTCTAAAAATGTTTTCCTACAGTTCGGCTTCTTCAAGCGCTCTCTACCGTACGGCACTGCCATGAAGAAGGCTCAACTCATACCACAGGCTGCCTTTGAGGCCTAAACTGCAGAACCGCAGTACCTGGCCATATGATTGCAACGGAGGAACACGATGGAAGCTGTAGAGCGGCTCAGAAAGCAGTTGAAGAGTTAAGCGATAGAGAGAGACCACTGGAAACTCCACTGTGCTGCACTACAGGAAGGCAACAAATCCAAAGATCTCCAAGCCAAATGAATGTTTTTTTTTAAATTTTTTTTTTTTTTTTTTACTTGTGTCTTGTTTGTCGGCAGGTTTGGGATTGTTACTAAAAAAATAGAACTTTTTCTCAATGCCTCATTAGACTGAACAACCAGAAAGTGAGTGCAGAAGCAGAGCAGGCTCCTGTGAGGTTTCCCTTTTTAATGCCTTGTTCTGGTGCCAATGATCTCACAGGCCACATGTAGCTCGTGGCAGCAGGAGCTATGAATCACGCTGCCTCCGGAGGCCTTGAAGTATTCTTCTGGTATCAGGTCATCACACTGGCCTACATGTCCAAACCAAATCTTAATTGCTCTGCTTTTATCACAACATTTCAAGTTTTACGTAATTTAAGCCCTGACCCGCCCGAGGTGTTCCCCCCGAGTCTCGCCTGAGCGGGATGAGCGGGCGTAGAAAAAAAAAAAAGCACGGAGGGAAGTTTCTTTGACCGTCGACGAAAATGACCTCTCTGCCTCGGGTTGGTGGACAACGCTGGGTTGGGTTGTTTTTTTGCACTCAAAGGAAATCTACTGATATAATTCCAGAGACACCTAAAACTGATTGACTCGCCTTCCTTTGAGTTCTGCTTTCGATTCCTACTGATCACTTTAAATCCCTGCTCATGTTCAGAGTTACCGATGCTAGCACCATCATTGTTGTGTAGTCGACCGGGATGGGGACCTGCGAGAGCTCACATCCGGCCTGATCCGCGTGGTGCCGAGACCACGTGAGTTTGATGGCCGCGGCGTGACGATGTCTTGAACCAAAGACGTGACAATCAGCCAAGTTGTAGCTTTGGCAGAGTTTTAGTCTGAGAGCAGGCGGGGTCGTCAGGATTAGGGCTGCACGATACATCGTCTTAACATCGACATCGCAATGTGTCAAGTCAGGAGAAATGAGCTCAAACATGTCGGGCTATAACTCCAAGAGTCTGTGTGATAGACGATCATTTACTTCAATCGCACAGTTTGTTGCCAGCGACCTGCAGGCGCTGCATGCACAGCCAACCGGCGACAACCTTTCTCCATCATTTATCAAACCACCGAAGCAGCGAGGAGCAGGAGAAAAAACTAAAAAAGTGAAGATTTGGTTGCACAAATAAACGGTTGTATGTAAAATATTTCGGCTACAGAAAGAATGGAAGTTGACTAAAAACAGGAACTTTGTCCTCGTGGTGAATATTCCTCTAGTTTATCATATCGCAATATGTATATCGCAGGGAAAAAAAACTATCGCAATGTCTTTTTTAAGGTTGTCGTGCAGCCCTAATCCAGATCCATTTTCAGCTCGCAGTGTTACTGTGAGATACTGTATTTCTGACTGTTTGGAGGAGAGCGGCCCACGTTTAGAAAGAAGGGGCTGAAGTCACCCCACTACCAAAAGGCTACAGGGACTGAACATTAAAATGCTTCTTTTATTCGTCATGTACATAGATTGTATGTGCCTTTTAAATGTAAATACTGTGGGTCAAGAGTTGTGTGCTTGCATGTGTGTGATTTCATGCATACATGCATTTGTGTGAATGGTATATTTATGAATGTTTGTCATGTGTATGAATAGGTTATTACCCTTGTAAAAACACATTAGGTAATAACACTGCAGGATGTAATACCTCGATAAATGTAATCCATTTCCCCACATTTTGCAATGAATTATTACATATTGCAGTGGTTATTATTACAAAATGCAGGAGTTGCATTTAAAAATAAACAGAAAATGTAATAATGCATTGCATTATGTAAAAATGGATGTCTTCACGTATATATTGTATTTTTAGAAATATGGCGACACTTTATGTAGCTTTGGCCAATGAAAGATAATCTACTGAACTAACTATATCTTTTAAAGTGTATTTTGAGTCGGTATGATTCATGCTTAAAGGCATAAAAATAAACGTTGTTATAAATGAAGACATCCATTTTGGTTGGTTATTACAGTATGCATGAAAAACAAAAATGCGCAACTCACGCATTTTGTAATAACCACCGCAATATGAAATGGTTTGTTACAAAATGAGGGTTTTGTTACATAACGAAGTGAAAATGTTCCACTTCGTGGAGTTATTGCATGATGTGTTATGATCCTTCCCACTGCTCAGTCCTGTTTGTGCCTCCCACCTCTGCAGACGGCTGATGTGAAGCCGCTCTGCGTTAGTTAGTGTTCGTCATGACGGCATAAATACAGTCAGGGCGACTTGTTTAACTGCAGCACAGTTAAAACATTCACCGCCGTCCATCCTGCAGGATGTCTTGTACCTCTGAAGGAAGAACCGCTGAGCTCTGGGAACGAAAGGTTTGGAAGTGCAATATTTATATTCACTCTTTTTTTTTTTTAAATTCTTTTTTTTTTTTATATTACAATGCTTCCTTTTGTTTTATTTGTGACTGAGTTGAGATAAAGCAGGAAGCATGTGATAAGCACACGTACGCTGAAGCCTTTTGTGCGATTCTGCCTTTTTGTTTTTCACTTGCTTCATCACTCGACATGCTTCAAGTGTGAACATTTTTCCCCCACTTCACATGTGCTCACCACTTCATCGCTGGACCACTTTTCTGGTCGTACTGATTTCATTTTTTTAACAACGCAGAAAGACCAGAACATACGCGGGTTGAACTCGGGTGTGTTGACATAGTTCGATCATGCATGTGCACCTGTCCAAACACCAACACGTATGTTTTAGTTTTGTTTGCCTCGTCACTCTTTTCATATGCCACCTTTTTTTTTTTTATTGGCGTGGGGATTTACAGTTTGTCAAAAGGTCCCCATATGGTAGTTGATTTAATACATTGTCTGTTCTTCAATGAACATCCCATTATTTATAATAAAGGGATGATTTTACTACTCCCTCCATGGTTACGTCAGGAGAAGGCACTGGGTTTTATTTCTTTGTCTTTTTTTTTTTTTTTTACATTTTCACTCTCCAGGACTTCCAAAAAGAAGTTGTACATATTCATGACGAGGAGAGTATTTAATGAGTTCAAAGGATAACTGATTTGTTGTGAATTTTTCTCACCCCATATTGGGGAGAACATTTCTGTCAGGGGGAAGGACGGGTGGGTGGGGGGGGGGGATTAGAGGTCTTTGAAGGTCAATTTTTACCTGTTATTGTTTGTACTTTAAATAAAATATTTCCCTTTTTACAAATTATTGTGCTTTCATTGACACAAATAACTGAGAAAATAATTTATTTAGAAAACAACATGGTATGAAATTATATGCATGTCAGTTTGTGGCCTCGTTGGCAAAAAAAAAAAAAAAAAAAAAGATCTGATACAATATATTAGTTTTAATGTGAAAGAACTTGTGCACAAAAAAAAAAAAAAAAAAAACTGACCTTAAGTGATTAGCGATGGCAAAGATCTGTATGTGTTCTTATGGCCCTTTGTGGAACCACCAGCGTGATTCTTCCACAGACAGCAGGATACAAAATGTCACATAAATGATTTTTTTTTTTTACACCAGAACTGTTTTTACCTGTACATGTTGTAACATTGCTTTTGTCAGTTTCCACTGTGGCACACACACTGCTGTAAGGCTTCTTGGATTAAAAAAAAAAAGAAAGTGCCCTGGGCATGGAATTTGATTCTCTTGTTCTTCCTCAGAGGTTATTTTTGTGCACGTTTCCACTCTTGATGCTGTGCAGAGAGCTTGTCCATGGATGTCCCCGCTCCTGGAATATGAGCTCCAATCCGTTCTCTGGTTCAGATTTGTGCTACAGTTTTCACCGTCTTTGTACTTTTGCAGGTTTGTTGCTCTAGCATTCAATTGTTCTCGACAGCTGCGTTAGCTTGCGCTGGTTGTCGATCACCTTCAGGTTCTGAATGTAGTGCCGGATGTTGCTGGGACTCCGCAGAGGGAGGGCGTACTCTGAGCCTGGAGGAGAAGGAGAATTTATTTTTAGACTTTTGTTTTGGCAAATCAACTTTTTTTTTTCTTCTTCTCTGGAACGGACAAATGTCAAAACAAGGGAAGCTGAAATCGGAGTGTGGAGCCACACAATTAGCTACCGACATTAAGTACAAAAAACCTGACTGACAACTGTGATTATCATTCTAAAAACCTCCTACAGATACAGGAACAGGTAACAACGTGCTAGATGTAGCTCACATGTAGATATGCGGGTCGAGGGCCCTTCCAGAAACATCCGATCTGCCAGGCCCTTCTGTGGAGACGCTGCCACTGCAGAGGAGAAATAAAAGTACCCATCGGAAATATCCCTCAAGCATCATTCATAGGCAAATCATCCATTCTCTTCAACATGCACGTGCAACAGTTTCCTGACTGCTTGCAGTGCTGTGAGTCTGAAAGGATCACTTACCGTAAGGCTGGCTTCTGCATCCTCGGACTATTTTCACTGTCTTGGCAATCATGCGCTGTGAGAATGAAAGGAAAGGGAAACATTTTAAGTCGCATGCCGTGCCGAGATTAGCGGGAAGAGTAATCGGGCCGAGCGACGTTACACATAGAAAACTTGTTCTGGTCTTACCACTTTCTCAAAGTTGACCAATTTGTCGACATAGTTTGGATTTCCCTCATTGATGAACGTCATGTCTGTGCAAAGAGAGGAACAGAAAACATTAATGTCGATGAGTTCATTTACATTCTAACGCTGTTGTGTACCAAATAAAGCGCAACGCTAATATGTATCTGTTGTCCCTGGGCGTGTGTGTCATGCACATATAATGGGGATGCATACCGATATTTAATATGCCGATATTTTCCATCTCATTTTGGCCGATTGCATATTTTTTCCATCTAATTGCAGAGAACATCAAGTGTCTCCGGTAAATGACATAAGCTTTACAGACTGTTGCTTAACCTCAATAACATATGAAGTGAATGTATTCATGAAAAAATAAGAGCCCATGATGTGGTTAAACAATCCTTAAAATTGTAAAAAAAAAAAAGTAAGAAATCTAGGTCAAATATGAGAAATGAACCTCCACACTGCACACGGGCAAATGCCAATATTTAATTTTAACGCTGATGTTAACAAAACAATATAAAACGATAATTCCACATTAATAGATACAATAATAATAGGACATATATCAGACCTCAGTTAGTTTTAAACTGAATAAAGCGAACACACTCTTGTTGCAGGGACAACAATTACACTGTTTGTGTAATTGAAAAAGCGCTGTGTGTGTGTGTGTGTGTGTGTGTGTGTGTGCGTGCGTGCGTGCGTGCGTGCGTGTGTGTGTCACCTTTGAGCAGCAGAGGCATGAAGGGGATGTAGGGAGGACTGAGTTTGGCCACAGCCAGTCTGTAGGCTCGGTGGTTGCGAGAGGGATCCTAACAGTCGCAGAGGATAAACAGCATTATATTATGTTGGTGCATAAAAAAAAGTACTAAACATTGCATTTTGGAACATTTGAGAACATGCAGTGTAACTTACCATCAACCTCTCATAAGCGCAGTAAATCCTTTTTGTCTTGCTGGGTATTCTCTGGAATAGACAATAAAACATGTCATTTAATAAACAGTGACACGTTATATTATCACTAATGTCGCATTCAGGAATTTCTCACCTCCCAGGTCTTGTATAGTCTGTGTACTGCACTGTTGCTCAAACCGAACATCACGGCGAAGAACGAATTGAGATTCTTCTGCTCCTTTAACCTGTGACGGAGGCACACATGGTTAGAAAGAGCTGTGCAAACAAGTCTATGAGTCTACGCTAGCGGCTCTGTGAGGCTGTGCTATGAGCTAAATGCTAATGTCAGCATGCTAACATGCTGATTAAGCAGGTAGTAGAATAAACACTAAGTACAGCTGAGGCTGATGGGAATGTCATTCACTGCAGAAGAAGAGCCTTAAAGCTGCATTCTCTCTGATATCCAGCAGGGGGTAGCACTGGTTGTATAGAAGTCTATGAGAAAATGTTCCTACTTCTCACTTGATTTATTCCCTCAGTAAACAGTTTCCTGATGTTCTCAATCTGTAGTTTCAAGTCTTCTTCAGCACAGCATGATGTTCATTTAGTAAATTATGTCCCATTTAGAGTGAAATAGACGATAAAGCAGCGCATGCTTTAGGGCGGGGCTACCTTGTGATTGACAGGTCGTCCCCACGGTGTTGTCCGTGTTTTCGTCTCACAACTTTCACCCTAACACAGTTTGTGTTTTCACTTCATCAAAGTTAATTGTGACATTTTGGTCGTCTAAAAAAGTCTTGTTGAGCGTTCTGTCGCATTTAGCTCCACGCTCTCGTGTCACTTCTGGTTATGACTAAGGTTTGACGTCACTAACTCTGACTTACACTGCAGCCATCTTTATGAACTTCTTGAGCAGCACGGCTCGTTTCACCAGGTCTTCACAGAGGCACAGCTCGCTCACCACCCAGTACTGCACCTCGTTGAAGCGACGCACAAACCGCTCCAGGTTAGCTGTGATGGCACCTGGGAATTTATGACGGCCAAATATGTAGTAGACAAGCTCCACCTGCAGAGACGGGAACATGAGTCACTTCAGAAACATTCATCAAAGGGACCCGCAGTCCTTTGGTGAAATGAGGAAATATCTGAACGTCGGTTTCAGCTTTGGCTTCGCTTTCATGAGAGACGACTGGAGCTTTGCCTTGATGAGGCATTTGAAGTGTAAATAAGCAATTTCCTCTTTGTCAGATGTAAAACTAGTCATATGTGCTGGTGTTACCTCGTGCATGGCAGTGAACAGTTCCCAGTCATAGTTGGTGAGCTCCGTGGCGATATCTTTGGAGCCCATCTGTTCCAGGATGTCGTTGGTTCCTCGCTCTGGACCCTGCTGCTCCTTCAGGGGCGTCTGCGAGAAATGAAAGAGGTTGAGAGAGAAAATGAGCAGATAACGATTGTGGTGGCGTGTGCCTTGGATGGCTTTCAGAACAGGAAACCAAAGCAGTGATGTGGAGCAGTGAACTACATGTTATAGTGCTGTCGTCAGATGTTACACACAGGAACACTTTTATTAGACCAGCAAGTCGGTCAAACGGTCCAACATTTGTTTTGTGTTTTATTTTATTTTTGGTTTATATGACCTGTGAACAAATGGACACTTTTTGAAATATACTCAATTGAATGGCATTTTTTGCTGGCATGTGACTTTTTTATTATATTTTATTGTTATTTCGTATCACGTGTAGACTGACAGTTTTTTCTAAGCAGCTTTAGTTAACCCCACTAGATTTCTCCCTCGGGTTTCTTTATGTCCCACTCAATTGTACGCAAACATTTCCTCTTTTATTTTACTAAACAAAGGTTCTGTGCAGGTATTGCTCACCAGTTGTTCCACTTGGCTGCTCCTGCAGACGAACAGTCTCTCGTTGAGTCCCAGCGCCGTGTAGACTGCAGTCGCTTCCAGCTTCAACTGAGCTCTTTCTGTGTACGTCACAAAACAACAAACATCCCAGTGAAGTGCAGCTCTGGATGCTCTGGATGCTGTGTTCTAACAATCAGTTTCAGAAATGTGTAATCTCAGGAGAAACCCCTCGAGATGCATCAGCTGGTTTTCAAGGAGCGCCCCCAATGAGCTCTCAGCAAACAATTTGGAGAAGAGACAGAAGAATGTACAACACAACAAACAACCAGCCAATAAAAAAACGAGATGGAAAACATTAAGATGAGAATACAAAACATTTTCAATTAAGCAAAATGCTGGCAAAGAACGTATATTTACCTCCCGCCGAGTTCATTTTGACCATGATGTGATCTCCGCTGGGTTTGACTGTTGCTGACATCACTTCCTGTACAGACGAGTTCACCGGCAGCATCAGAGCGAGAGGTTTGTTGTCCGGCCTGTAGATCTCATACAGCACTGCACAGAGCACACAAACGTGATAACCACTTCGTTTCATCTGCTGCAGCGTTAGAGGCCTGGCCGATTACGTTTCATTTATGAAACATTGTTTTCTTGTGATCTGAATGAAATGATGTCGTTATCTCGAGAAAGATAATTAGACGATAGAAATGTGACAAAAACAAACTAACAAACTCAAATCAAAGCAGGAGACCAAACTCCGAGCAGAGCAGGGACATGGATCAGGCTTTTAAAGATTAAAGTATTAATGTCAGCGATAGCATTAAGTAACAAAGTTATAAAACAGCTGATCCTGTAATAAGAAGACTTAAAGGTATTTTGAGAAGTGTTTTAAACATAAAGCTTCGTTAGCAGTTGACTTACAGGAACAGAAAAAAATATCTGTGGAGTGTTTTCATCATCCCATAAACTTTTAAAGAGTGAGCGCAATTGATATGTATACCTTTAAAAAATAAACCGCAGGCTTCTTATAGCGGAAGAGGGCAGATTCAGAGTTTCATACACTGTACAATGACGAGTTACGGATGCAGCCCATAATCTAATATTGAAAAGATGAGCTGTAATGCAAGATGCATTCATTTTCTCCACAATATAAATAATACAGCATTTAAATAAAAGTTCAGAAGTCATCTAAGTCGCGGCATATTGTAGCGATATAGAATAAAGATCATGGATGTTTATGTAATTTTTAACTCACCTTTATCCTGAGCTCTGATTGGCTGTAACCTCCCCACTGGCTCCTCACAGTTTGAAAACCAATCAAATGGCTGGTTCTGTGGAGAGCATCAGAGCCACGCAGGAAGTCAGTGACAGTAAAGCGACGAATGACAGCTGCGTGACATGCGAACAGTTTTCTCATTAAAGCGTATGTGTGGCGAGCTCACCCTGCTCAGAGACGGATAGCCGTTCTCCAATCTGTGAAGACATTAAAAGAAATCACTCTTCATGATGTGAGAAGTGTCTTAGAAAAAGCAGATGTTGTGAGATAATAGAGACAGTTTACACTTTTGTCCTCCTCCTTTCCCTAAATTGTTCTCTCAGCATGCTGGACAGATGGAAGTCACCTGCCACCTCCGTCTTCAGCCTCTGTTCCAGCACGAACATGGAAATTGAAAAAAGCAATTGTACAATCGTAGATTCATAAAAATATACATCTATATTCTCAAAATGCAATGAAAACGTGAAATGTTTCATGTTAACAAGATAAATAGCCTTTTCTTAGAACACGCAATGTTTTCGTTGTAACGGGATAAGTTTGTATGTCGTTATTTTTATATTATACCGTGAACATTTCTTGTTATAATGAGATGAGTGTGTAAATATCGTGTTAAAACGTGATGAGTTGGTATGTTTCTTGGTATAACGTGAAACACATATAACACCGATACGTTTTTCTTCCATACAATCAAACATATTGATGATTAAATCTCACCTCCAGAGAGCGCGAAGCGATGGGGTCTTCTTTCAGCAGGAGGCCGTACAGCGCCACCCACTGGCCGATCAGCTTCACCACCTTCTGCTTAGTGGTGAGGACGTACGAAGCCTTCTCCTGGTCCGAACCCTCCGAGAGCTCCGCCTCATAGGTGCATGGACGGTTAAGGTGCAAACAAAGAATCTGAAACAATCACGAGGCACCTAACTTTAGCAGAGCGTATACAGTGTCATCACAAGCAGCAGCTGCATCGAGTATTGTCATGGACCACGGCAGGATATTGGTGCTGTAGTGCGGGACACAGCTGGCTGGAGGGCATGAAGAGTTTGTGGGTGAGCAGAAAGTCGCTGACACAGGGATCTGCAGGGAGACACACATCAAGCAACACACGGTTACCTAACGAGCTCACCACGTCGGGTCGTCTGGGATCCCTCCATTAAACGGGGAAAAGGCAAGAAGATGCCCGCGTGCTCGCACCTATCGCGTCATTTCCGTTAGAGTCCAACTTCACTGTGTCCAACAGGTGCTCCAGGATTTTCTCCGGCGTTCCCGACATGACTGTGTACCTGCACAAAGAACCGATTATTGTTCCTAACATTAATATTTCCCTTTGCAGTGCCCTGCATGCGTGCATTGTGCTTCTTCGTTTGTGTGTTTGAATTAGTGCCTGATAATGTCACGGTGGCAGTGTGTGTGTGTGTGTGGGGGAGGGGAGAGTGTGAGCGCTTTAGAAGAGAGTGTGTGTGTGAGCGCTTTAGAGAGTGTGTGTGGACACACTAGAGTGTGTGTGTGTGAGCGCTTTAGAGAGTGTGTGTGGACACACTAGAGTGTGCGTGTGTGAGCACTTTAGAGAGTGTGTGTGTGAGCGTCGTGTATGAAAGTATATATGTATGTAAGTATGTACAGTATGTATGTATGTATGTAAGTATGTACAGTATGTATGTATGTATGTAAGTATGTACAGTATGTATGTAAGTATGTAAGTATGTACAGTATGTATGTATGTATGAAAGTATGTATGT
>CALSBV010010214.1:6710169-6738258 GCA_943590825.1 Bovichtus diacanthus
TGCACAGTTATATAATGTGTTCTTGAGGCAACGTTCCCAGACACATGGAGGCTGGGTCAGAGGTGGAAGTGCATCCACTACTTGCAAGATCTGAAAACTGATGACTAACGACCAAAAAAACCCAGATCAGGCAAGTACTGCAGGACGCAAACGTCGGCGTATGAAGTGTCGTCTTATATTGTTCTCACACGCAGAGATGGGAACTGTAGGGTATATCTGAAGAACACAGCGCTGCACACACACACACACACACACACACACACACACACAACATGGAACCAAAGCACATGATACAGACTTCGGGAGATTATGACTAACACTGTCCTCCAGTAGGTTAAAGAAAAGATCCTACTATCACGTGATGGTGCTGTGGTGAATACGATTACTACGTGTGATGGTGAGCGCACGCTGCTGAAGACCTGCAGAACATATGCGTGTTATCAGTTCAAATGTAAACCAACATGAAGTGTATTCATATACTTAACAGCAGCAGTCTGAAGGCACTTTTTAAATAAAGGCTCTTGACTGTAAAATGACCTTTACAGCACAATGGCCCCGGGTCATAAAGAGTGCAATAACTTCCTGTCCACACCTTACAAACATTACATACATAATGTACATCAGTGCACACTGGCTGTGGCTGAATGTGTATTGTACTCGGGGGGGTTAAAGCTCCGAGATAACATGATTGATTGTCCGACAGTCAGACAATAAACAATCAGAATCTTACATGGAGTTATCCTTGGATTACGATTTTTGGGGAGGGGGGCGTTCACGTGAATTTTCCTTGTCGGGAACTTATTTTTCCAATTATTCCGACACCACATGATATCGCAATGTTAACAAAAGATGAAACATCATTAGTGTGTCCGCCCTGTCGTGTATTGGGCTCTTCTGCCCGTGCTACACCCTTCTGACAAGTTTCAGGAAAATCGAGTTAGTAGTTTTTCCGCTATCCTGCTGACTGACATAAGACATAAGCCGAAGACATAAGCTCCTTCAGTGGAGGTAAAAATATATTTATAAAAATAAAATATGAGAAAGATACTATTACAAAATATGTTTGCTACTATATATCCGTGTTTTGCATTGAAGAGCTGTACAGTTCTGTGCAGAATTTGCAAAAATATTGATGTGCAAAAGTTAACAGTGAAGAGAATATGTGCGGTGTGCAGGGACAGAAGTCCAGGTACACAGTTCACCGCAGAATGTCCCTGTGCATGATGGTCAGGTTCAGCAGCGGGGCGAGGCTCGCCTCAGTGAAATATGGCTTCTCATATTGTTTTTATAAGGACTGAGTGAGGTAATGGAAAATTGTCCATCAAGAAAATAAGTTCTGGAGCTGACATGCCTGAGAATGTGAGTCCCAAGGGAAAACGGGCCCCTGGGAACCCTGGTGACCTCGAGACAACATAACACAGCAGACGCCTCAGACACATTTATTCTGCTGATGTCAGGTCTGGGAACAGGCCGGTGTGGGGGCGACAGCTTCAAGTTAGGGATGCTGATAATTATCTGCTTCTCATGGCCGATTCTGAGAAGATAACCCATCATTGTCACATTTTTGTGTTTTAAAAAGAAGTTTACAACCGGTAGGTTAATGCTCAGCTGAGGGTAGGAAAGGCTGAGATGTAGTGAGAAAAGAAGATGATTTGATATTACAAGCAAATCCATCAATTCTGCATGTTTTCAGCAATAAAAAGCTGTATAAATCAGGCTCTGAATGAGATGTGAACACACCGCTCTGTACAAAGCTTCAGAATATAGAGAGGAATGAAAGTGGAAAGTTTGGCGTATGTAAGAGCTACTGAAGTGGAGATTTCTGCCTCAGAGTCTGAGAAAAACCTCCTTTAGAGAAAACCTCCTTTAAAGATATGGATTGTAAAATTCATACATTTTGTGGATAGGGTCAAAAATGTAACTAATAGATATCAGCATGAAACGTCTCCAGTTCATTACTCACATTAACACAATTACTTTTTATATTACAAGTTTTCTGAGATGTTTAAATATGTAAATGAGGCATTATGTAATGTAACTTTTGGTGAATTTAGGAGAAATCTACAGACACAAACAGACGAAGTTATTAAAAGTTAATAAAATAAACTGTGGATCTGATGTTTTCTTTCCACTAGTCTGACAGAACACTTGATATAGAAGATAAATAGACCAAACTCTCAAAAATTGACCAGCGCATGAGAACATGTTTTTGACTGCAGTGTCTTGCCTTAAAAAGGGAAACTTGTCATGGGTCATTGTTGGATTCTGTGTGGATCTCAAGACCACCACTTTGGGCAAAAAGCAGAGCCTTGAGGAAAATCCAAAGAACAAACCGACAAGCATCTGAGCCACTCGTGGAGTCACAAGACTGTGTGCAGGAGATGTGAGAGAGGGAGGCGATGAAAAATGTCCACCTTTGTCAATCATTAAGACAGTAAATATTGTTTTGTGGTAGTTTGATCTGGTTTATTCTCCAAATAGAAGCAGAGCATACTGTAAAGCCTGAAAAGAAATAGGACAGCCGCAGTACAGCCAAAAACAAAGCACATTCTTGTTACATAAGCCTTGCTTCTGCATCAGTGGCTGACAGGTTTTGCAGCCCTGTCTGCAGTCTGCAGTTTTTGGTTTGAGACCCGAGTGAGTTGTGTGTATGTGTGTCAGGGGGTGGGAGTGAGAGGGGGGGGGAATCGAGAGTGGTTCAAAGGAAATACACGAGGGTGGTCATGAAGTGAAAGTTTGTTGTCGCTGCATGTGAGTTGTAGAGGCTGGGAACAGCGAGGTGTGGGTGAGTTTAACACATTCTCACCTCCTGCTACCCACACACACACACACACACACACACACACACACACACACGCACACACACACACACACACACACACACGCACACACAAACGCCACATTACACTCCAACGCCCACAGAAATCTCCACTCAGGCTGTTGACGTACGTGCCATCACACATGGTCTTCACACTCAGGAGAAATGCGAAGAAAGTCTCTCTTTCACATGCACGCTTGTTTTTTTGTTTTTTTTAAAGCTAACTTCTGTCTGCCGCCAAAAACACACACAAGCCGTCTGTTTCAGTCAACAAGACCGCCTGCGTTACATATCCTCTTTCTTTATGTGCACAAGCACTGTTGCATCACATCATGGAATGTAACACAACTTCCTTTGAAGGCAGTAATGCTGAGCTCATGTGCTCGTGCCGCTGCTTCTTGGGTTTCGAAGGAAGTCTAATCACGCGTTTACGATAGCGACTCTACATCACGAGTGCAAAAGCTCCCATGAAATGTTTTTATTTTATGGCCTCAATGAAGTCAAAGCCCCAGTCGTGTGGATTTTGATGTGTGTCTATTTGCACCTTCACGGCTTTGCTCATGCTAAGCAAAGGCCGACCGGTCAGACCGGGTTTTTGCAGTTTCTTACAGAACCCTCTGATCTGAATAACTTCAATAATCGAAACTCAGTTACACACAAAGAGTCATCTATCATTATAAAATGATGATGATATGAAACATTTCTGCATTAAAATGTGTAAAAACACCAGCTTTGTGTTCTATATGTAGTGAGTTGTTCCAGAGCAATGTGTTGTGTCCCTGAAGGCAACGTTTCCTCTCTCCTGTCATGGCGTCGTCTCCCCTTTGAGCAGCGTCAGCTTGTGTTTGTCTGCCAGAAGCTTCATAAACTGACTTTTTATCCAGTTTTAAGACACTTTTTACATCTTGGTACTTTTTAACTCTATATTTGAAGCGGATGAAGGATTTTAGTCCTCGGACGTCTGGATCTGAAGTTCTCAGAGAAACAAGCTGAGCAAACGTTAGCGGCAGCCGAACAGCGAGCAGGAGAAACTCTGCTGTTTAACCTCAAACTGTTTCATTCACTGTTTTTACTGCTTTGAATGAGGAGAGGAGGAGAAACTGTGGAGGATTCTGCTGCTGCACCAGGAACACTGAAGGAACCCTAACTCCCATGATGCACCGCTGCTGCACCACCACACCAAACTCCAGCTGTTACTGTTGTTTTTGATTAACAGTGGCACAAAATGACAGATGGTGCGATTGAGTCCTAAAATCACGCTTCAATGTGTCTCTTCTTGTGTTCAGCAGGAGTTTAATAGCAGCAGTGAGAACATTGGATGACTCTCTGCTGAGGGGGTGGGTGTGTGTGTGTGTGTGTGTGTGTGTGTGAGGGGGGGGATGGGGGTGTACCAGAGTGTAGCTCACCTGCTTCATGGTGTCCTTTGAATTCAGGGCCTCTGGCAGCGGAGTCTAAGAGAAACAGGAAGAGAGACGTTATCACCACGGAGACATTTCTGCATATCCAAAGCCTCTGAAATAAAGCAGATAACTTGCTTCGGAGCGTCATTCCACAGGAACTAGCTGGACTGCTCGCTGATGACAATCTCGCAGCAGTTGCACCAAATAAACAGTTACAACTAAGCTGGACTTTCCAGATAGAAAGAATAATTATTTTCTTTTCATTTGGATGAAGGTCAACACAAATACATTATCTCACCCTGCGCTGTGTTACCATTGTCTCCAGCGTGGTGTGGGTGGGTGTCAAGTGTGTGTGATGAAGTGGGAGGAAGGAGCACATAGACATCAGCGGAGGAGAGTGCACAGCCTGTCGCCACGCGTTTTGTTAAGTGAGAAGGTTGCTTTTAACTACAGACTATTCTTCTCCTGTGAAAAGGCTTTTGAAGATACCAACCATTAAATGCACTGCAGCGATTGCAGCGTATACACAAACGTATCCAAACATTATCTATGGAGACGAACTTACTGCCATGTACAAATATTACCAAAACATGTCATTTGGAAGTTAATATAGTTCTGGATGAACGCATGACATAAACACTGTCATCTGAATCAGATAGAATCATCCATTCAATGGCTTTATTTTCCACAGCGCAGTAAAAACAAGAGGAAAGTTAAATACAATAATTATATATAGTTAAGAATGTGATAAAAATATGCCGAGTGTGGGAAAACAACGATGCACATGCCCAAACTTTTTTAAATAATAAACAAAAGTATATAATAGAGATCCAGGGGTATATCACCATAGATATTATAAAACATACAGATATTAAGGGTCTTGTCCTTTTGTTAATCAAATTAGAAAGAAGTTTCACATGTTGCTCAGCGTCCTTCAGCAAAACAACAAAACACTTTTTAATGTTAAATGTGCATTTATTAATATTTTGTTTGACACCATAATTGGGAAATGTATTATAAAAAAAAATTGATTTGTCTTCTTTTCTTGGGTTTTTTGAAGAAAACACCACATTTTTTCCGCTAATAATGTCTTTAAAGACGTGATCAATGTCTTCGTGTGAGAAGAACAACGAAGGTGCTTCTGAATATTCATCACAGAAACAGCAGTTTGTGTTTGTTTTAAATGTCTGCATGTAAGGATTTATGAATTTATACACATTAAGTATTTATGAGGAACCATCCAGACCTTCTACTTGATATCATTGACAGATTAGGATGACACACACGATGCCTGAGATCTGATTGGCTGCTGTCTGCCTGCCACTTGTTTGTGACACTAACTGTGGTTTATCCTCCACAGCACAAATAAAAAAAAATCGGCCTTTGAAGAAAAAGGTTAAGATTAAACCTGTTGTTATAAACCAAACCTCTGGTAAAAAATCGCTGATTTAACGTGGAGCGGTTCTCCAGGTGCTCGCGTGTCATGAGCAGACCGGTTTTTTTCTTTTTTATTGCTTCTCGTGCGTTATTATTCGGAGATTTGCTCGTTGAGGATCTTGCGCATCTTTCCGAGAGGATTAGCTCACACGAGACAGACTGGCCAGACTGACAGCGGTACACCCGGGGAATGCAGCAGTACGAGCAGGAGGAGAACAGGTAAGAAGTCACATTATCACCTGTGGGACATGCAACAGTCCCACGTGCCTCGTGCTCATTGTGTCTCCTCTTTGTGGATTGTTGTCTACCTGTGACCTTATTCCAAAAAGCAATTGTTTTCGGGTGAAGGTATTTTTTCCGGTAATTTGGATCAAACATTTGTTCTCCACATCTGGTAGCTTGTGTGTCTGGACCCTCCCACAATGAATGAAAACTGATTTACAGCGCATTTCACTTTCTCTCACCATCAGATCGCTCATGTTGCAAGAACCAATATTTACTCAATGGGCTGGGTACCTGTACCTGGGTTTCTGTGTATGTGTGCAACATGTAGCATATGCAACACGGCATAGCCGCCATTCCCACAGACAGCAGCTGACTGATATACATCTGAAGTCTGTCTGCAGTCAGGCTCTGCTGCATGCTTTGTCTGCTGTGCAGCCAGATATGTCACATGACGAGAGCATGATGCCAATTGCTTTAACTGACTCATGAAGAAACGCTCAGACTGTTTGTTACTGGGGTTAAAGTTCCACAACTTGGTTCTATGCTGGACTGAATATGACTCCATAACACTCATCACAACACACGTGCCCCCTCGGGAAGATCCAGACCTCGGCTCAGGTCTGTAGACGGGCAGACTCAATTAGGAATATGTTACGAATGTGAGGTATTTAGTTCTGCTTCATCTCCATGTGGCTCAGCACTGGTATGAGAGAGCCATACGGACAGGGAGACGATGCCTCTGCCTGTGCATCTGCTAATGATGACAGAACATGAAAGCTCAGTTTGGAGGTTTCCATCCGCCTCCATGAGCTCCGAGAAGGAATTAGCAAATAGCTCAATGTCGGTTAAATTCGGCTAATTGTTGATGTCGTGGCTAAAGGAACAACAGAGATACTGGATACCATTTTGGCAATTCTAAAAATGACTATTGTGACTGAGGCAGATCCTGTCTTAGTGCCAGTATAATACAAACACTGTTTACCAAAGATACTCGTGTATCAAGTCAATGCATTTATCCTTTTTATGGTGTTTTCTTTTAGTCTGCTGTCCACTTGAACTTTACACTTTAGTGTAAATCTCGTTATTGTCCCGACGATGACATCCCAGTGGAAGTGCTGTCATTTATCATGTATAAGATAACCTGAGTAAACACAAAGTCACTCGGTGCAGCAGCAACGAGTTTCGCTGCTGCTGTGACATTTGAGAATGTGTGTCGCATGTTGGTTACATCCAAAGATCATGAAGCTGAGGCTGCCAGATCCAAAACATAACTGTGACTGAAGTATAATGGATTGAACCTCTTGAGCTGCTCTCATATTTGCCTGGTAACAGCAAGAAGCTCCGTGTGTGGAGATTTACAGTTGACCTTTTTTTCCCGAGTAAATTTGGAGCCTCCCTGTTCTGTGACTTCCTGTGACCTGGAGACTTGGTGCTTTCTTTTACAAAACTCTTCTGATGTTTGTGGTGAAGGTGAACAATACACAATACGCTAATTATAAGCTGCAAGTAATAAAACAAAGACGCTGTGCTTTGTTTCCTCCTCGTGTCCCCACCCAATCTGCTACAACAATGGAGAGATCTGCTCCGGTTTTCTGGAAGTACTCTTGGAGTATAAATATGCCAGTTGCTGTTTTGGAGACCTGAACTGTGTGACAGTGGAGGTTAGAGGAAGTGAGGTTAACTAGACCCTCTGTTCACATAAACACATCTCACCTGCTCTCGGACAAACGGAGACTTCTCGCAGAGTCTCGGCACAAAATGTATTCAATGCCCTTTCCTCGTACGCTGGAGGTCGGTTGTCACTTTAACAAGAAGTTAAAAACTTTTGTACAACACATTATGATTCTACTGGCTTTTGAGAAGCTGTCAGCTTTGCAGAAAGCCAGTGACATCTTGGAGTGCTTATTTTGTGATAAAGTCTCTGTGAACATGAACATCATCATTACGTTAGAGCTGCAGCGATTAGTCCAGCCACACCTAAAACTATCCAACTATTTCATAATCGATTAATCGTTAAAGTCATTTTTCATGAAGAATTGTCTTTTTAAAAGCTGTTTTCAGCCTCAAATGTGGAGATTTGCTGTTTTTCTCTGTTTTATATCATATTAAAGTGACAAAACAAGACATTTAAAGACTTCACCTTGGACTTGGAGGAGCTGGGGATGGACATTGTTCAGTATTATCTGACATTTTATAGACCAAACCATTAATCTGCAGGTTATTTGATAATGAAACTAATCAATAGGCAGTGGTAATGGGGTACATGATGATGATCAGAAATGATCTCATCATTGTTCTGTGCCTCCATACAGTAAACGTATTCCCGTCAGTGATCCGTGAACTCCTCCGCAGTAAACATGAAAGCATCATACCCAGCTGATGCCTCGGATGGTCGGGGTCTCCACTGCGGAGCGGTCCGGGAACACTTGGTAATTGTGACTCCGAAACAGATGCATCTTGTCTCAAATCCAAACAACCGACGAACAACTTTCCCAGTCAGACGCCTCAGCACCTCCAGACATTATTCACGCAAAGTAGACCCGCTCAGGGCTGCGCAGCGGCAGCGGCAGTGAAGGAGACTCCGCATGCTGTCTCACAAAACCCGGGCAGGACTCTGTACGCGTCGGTCCCCGCATCCAAACCCCAGAACACCGGCTACCTCGGCAGACGTGTGCGCCTCAGTGAGCACGGAGCGCAGTCTCCAGCCATCCCTCACACAGGCGCACTGCCGAGCCGCGTGTGCGCGCTCTTTAACACGCCGTCACAGACTGACTGACGGACGGCCTCCTCTGGCATTCACCGCCGAATCAAAGGTGTTTGAGTTAATTAACTGTGTGTGCGTGTGTGGGTGTGTGTGGGTGTGTTTGTGTGTGTGTGCGCGCGCGCGTGCATTTTGTCCTATTATTTTATGCCCAGTAATCAGAGGCTCATACAGAACAAACTGCCTACACAGAATGACTGACATAACAACAATAATAATAATAATAATAATAATAATAATAATAATAAAAATAAAAATAATAATAATTGGTATGATTTACTCCTTTTTTTTTTTTTTAAATGATTCCCACTAAAGTAGAGAAACGCATCCTAACACTTCATGCTGTAAAAGCATTTAAGAAGTTACATCTTTTAAAATTAGACCTAGAATGGATGAACTCTGGTCAACAAATTAAACTTTGTATAGGATAATCATAAAGCTGATTTGTGATTATTTGTGAGATTATTGTTGTTTTAAATATGTGTATTGTTTGTTGTAGTTGGAGAGTCTGCTGTGGAAGATTAATCCTCTAGCGGAACATTTTTCAATACATAAAAAAAATATATTTTGCAAAACAAAGTAGGGCTGGGCGATCCGGAGAAAATTAAATATCACAATATTTTTCAAAGAAATCCCTCCATCGATATTGCGGGGTTGACTGTGCTTCCATAAAATATTCCCATAATGAGATTTTTGATAAATAACCACCAGTTATGTAGTTCACTATGTTCCACAGGCTCCGGGGTCACCTGGCTCTGTGACTTCACTAGACTGGCTCAAGGTCATCCAAGGAGTCCTAGCTTGTTGCCCACTTGAGCTGCACAACTCTGCACACACACTTATCAGGCGGTGCAGCTGCCGGGCTCAGCCGGGGCTGCAGCACATGGACTCGCAGATAAACCGCTTCAAGGGCAGAGAACAGCTCCGGTGGGACGTCCCGCACCAGGAGCTGAGTACAGTTCTCAGTGTGATGACAGGTGTTTATCCTTTGCACAGACGTTGAACTCTTACTGCTTTTATGGATTCATAAAACTCACAGTGCTGCATATTGTCACAACAGGTTGAGCTGTGAATGCATGTTAATATCAGTGTAACGCATGTTTTAAACACCTGAAAGTTCCTGCAGTGGAAACCTCACAACTCAACACTGGTTACTGTCAAACTTTTGTTTCGGTTCTTAACGAACAATTATTCCCAGCATCGATTAGTCTGCACATTCTCAACTAAAGGTTTGTTTTTATAATGTCGGAAAATAGTGAAAAATGCCCAAGCTGATGTCTTTTAAATGTCTTGTTTTGTCACTTTTAATCTGATTTATAAAACAATAACATCTCCATATTTGAGGCCTGAAAACAGCATTTAAAGACACTTCTGCAGGAAAAATGACTTTGGCGATAAATCGATTATCAAAATAGTTGGTGATTATTTTTCTGTCAATCTACTAATCGTTGCAGCTCTAGTAACACGTTATAGATTACTAGTTAACAATGTAATAAGTAATGTAACTAGTTTAATTACTTAAACACGGTACTTATTGTAAATCATTACATTTCATTACTTTCATCACAAATATTTCAAACTGGACAATAAAGCTGAAAAGTCCTAAAACCCTCAACAGTAAAACTGATTAATAAAACTTTTATTCAAAGTCAAGGTTGGATGTTTTATTCTACATATAAGCGTGTGATATTATGACGTAACCTCCTTTTTGTAATCATCAACATTTAGATCAGTAACTGTAACTAATTACTTTTATTGTGTCGTTTTAATTGCGTAACACCGCTGCCTGTATATTGTCTCTCGGTGTGTGCCGGACTCAGACTCATGTTATTCGTGGTGCAGTAAAGAAGCAGCTGACTTACTCCCCCCAGCTCCGGTGTGCAGCGTCTTGGTGGGGAACTGATGGATTGGATCAGGTTCTCCATAGAGGAGACGGCTTCAACAGTATCTGTGAGAAATAAACAAGAAACACGGTAACAATTAGTTTCTTTGAGAACCAAAGAAAAGAAAAGAAAAACAGGGAATGCGTTTGTCATGCCTGCTCGTCGGTTATCAGTCAAAACAAAGCGAATGGATAAATCTGCAGACTGTCCGTCTCTTCAACGTGATTTCCTGCAGCCTGGACACGTTATGTAAGGCTTGTTTCAATCCCAGCTATTGTGCCAGTGCAGGGCTGCCCTTCCTGAACTGACCGCAGAGGCTTTCCACCAGACGCACACACAGACGAGGGCGCTCATTCTGAGCCTGTGGCCCGGTTCTTCCTCCCGCTGGAAAGATGTGTTCTGTGCATTGTTATCATTATTAAGAGTCCAGCACCTGTTGCTCCTGTCTGTTCTCTGTTGGAGACATTAGTGCTCCTCCTACACTTCTCTGGGGAAAAAAAACAGTAACTTCTTACCAAGTTTGGACTTGTGTGACCTCCGTGATGGATCATGAGGATCCTCCAGTCACTGCTTCCCCCACCAAAAAGCCAGCAAAGGCAGCAAGCAGCGAAACCAAATGGAAGATACTGTTTCAAGTTCTCCGCGCTGGAGCTAAACTTGTGTGTGACTCTCTGTCTCTTCCAAAAATGCCTCGCAGGGAATCGAGGAAGCCGCATTAAGATAGTTCACGTTGAAGGAATCCAGTTTTCCTTCTTATGACCTCCTGAGGGAATGTAAACACGATAGTTCAGCTGATAAAGACGAGAACATTGCTACAGTCTGTCTGATTACTATCTGTGTGTACAGCGGCACATTTATTAGTTTTGCACCAAACGTAAAAACACTGAAGGAGCAAACTGCTTTGCAGAATTGTAATCCACACTGGAGGGGGATAATCTCAGGATTGATTTTTATTGTAAAGCCAGAACTTTCAAGGATGCTGATTCGTTTGTCTGTGGATTAACACCAGAGATCATTAACTCTGCAGCATCGTTGCATCATGATGGAGAGGTTAAATGTAGGCTGCCGACACCTTGAGCTCTTCAGAGACTCGGGTTCTTTTTGCTTTGCATAAATCTTCACTTTCTATGCATTTTGAAAATAAATGCTGCCCTCTGTTGAGAACACAGATGCTCTGCAATGCACATTAAAGTTACTACACGGAGTTTTTAGCTGGTTCTAAAACCATCTCAGTGTAATACTGATGCCTCTGTATGACCTACATGATAAAACAAGATTTTCTATTTTTATTAAGTTATTTTTTATTATCGCTTTACAGACCAGAAGAGCCAACATTTTATTTTCACAGTTGCAGTTCAAAGGAAGCAGGAGATTCTTCTTTGGAGTTAAATTTTTTGACGTTATATTTTGTGGTTATATTGCAGTTAATATTCTTACATAGCCACAAATGGATACATAACCTCATCACTATGCATCCTGCAGCTGTTAAGTTGCATCTTTCTTTCATAGCTTCGGAAACAAACGCTCGCAGCAGCCAGATAAAGACGATTGTGGTGAGTTTAAACACTACCACGTATGTCCACGGGGGGGGGGGGGGGGGGCGCCCAAATGAACACAAAGAGTTACTTGTTGTTGCTTTAAATGGAGAGGAAATCATGTAAACCTCAGGAAAATGTACAAATAAATCCTAAAAATGTACAAAATGATTAGATAAGAATCCATCGATTGATTCCTTTTTATATAAAAACCACTTAATGAAAGAGTCAAAAACAAGTTATAGTGATGGATATTTATGCACCAATATGTTTTATTACACTAGTAAACTAACAACAATTCTGTGTGTTTTTCTCTCTTTTCTATGTTTTTATTCGTATGTGTTTTTATATAGATCCTCTGGGAATGGGAGTGGGATTTCCTGCAACACATCTACGCCCATGGAATGTCTTTGCCAACCAGCTTTGTTGTGTTTGGCTGGAGATACACTTACACACACACACTCACGCTTACACTAACACTCACACACGCTCTCTCACACACACACTCGCACACCTTTTCCTTCCTTTCCCCTGACCAGTTAGCAGTGACAGCGAAGGACATAGTTTATTCATTTGACCCCATGGTCAAATTAGGACTGAAGAATAAAAAAAGTGAAGCCTGATTATTATTATTATTATTATTATTGTGACAATGATTCTAACCCTAATGAAGCGTCCTCCTCCTCCTGCTGCGCCGTCACATGTTGATACTTACTGAATGAATTCAGTTGAAGACACTTACAAGCAACAAATAACTTCAACATATATTTAGAGGATAAATTACTTTGGTTTGTCTTGAAATATGAAGCAATTATTGGTAAAATAATAAAACTGCATAATATTTTGTCAGTCACTCTACATGTAAAGTCCATTTTACAACTGAAAAAAATAAAATAATCATACATCAATGTGATAAATCAAACAATATGTCAGGTGATCAGTAACTCACTGGTAAGGTTCTTCAGTCCGTTGGCTTCCTGGTTTTGTGTTTTGTTTTTGTTTTCTGCTTTCAGTTTTCAGCCTGTTGTATTTTTGAAATGTACGAGGATGGTTTCTCAGTCATCTTTATGTGAGTTATAGGGAGTGTTGCTGGACTTCCTGTATCTTTCTGATTGGCCATGAAGAGAGTGCCCCAGGGCAATGGGCTGAGTACTGTACAGCAGTGTGTGTGTGTGTGTGTGTGTGTGTGTGTGTGTGTAGACAGGATCAGAATACATTACATTACAGTTCATTTAGCTGACACTTTTGTCCAAAGCGACTTACAATAAGCGCAAACAATCATGAGGATACGACAGCGAGAATCTTACTTAAGTACATTAGCTTCAAACAGGTGAAACCATACAAGTGCAGAATAGCTTCAAATAAGCCAAACCAAAGTAAGAGCAACAAAGAGAACAAATTGAATAAAATGTCAACCAATAGCTTCAAATGAGCCAACCAAGTGCAAAATCATTTTTTAAAATTATTTATTTTTTTGGTGCAGTTGAAACAGGTGTGTTTTCAGTCTGCGACGGAAGGTGTGAAGTCTTTCCACTGACCTGACATCAATGAGGAGCTCATTCCACCATTTAGGTGCCAGGATAGCAAACAGATGGGTTTTAGAATATAAGCAACTTACTGCACAAGTCTGTAGTTTCACTTTCTTTCACTTTACATAAATGCTGCAGTTTCCATTTGTGACATCCTCTACAGCTGCATACTGTAGCTACAAACAACCACAGAAAAGCTTTACACACAGATTTAAATTCTTCACATCTTGTGCATTTGCTAGATTTGTAGTCGGACTATAAACATTGCTCAGAATAAATGTTATCTGTAGAAACAGTCGCTTCCTGTCAGTCTCCATGTTCATGTTTTCATGTCAATGTCTCCTTTTGTAGTTTCCATTGACCTTTTTTGCTTTACAAATCGTGCATCTTTACTCTACATTTACTCAAGTACTGTACAAGTAGAGTACAAATGCTACGTTCTTGTATGTTACTTGAGTATTTCCATTGTATGCTACTTCACACTTCTGCTGCGCTACAATTCAGAGGTAAACATTGTATTTATCTGACAGCTTTATTGACTAGTTACTTTGCGCACAAAGATTGTATGTATACAACACATGATGAACTTATTAAACATGTTCAAGGTTCATTTATTGTCATTGTGCTAAAGAGTTAATATGTAGTCCCTTTGTGCTACACAAGACAAAACAAAACGTATTTTTAGTCTCACAGCCGGAGGAAAGAAGCTGCTCTGTTGTGACGTTCTTAAGTTTCCTATAAAACATTTTTAAAAGCTGTTATTGAACTTTTTTTTTTGCCAAGATTTCTCTGTGATGCTGATTCCCAGGAACTTTGAAACTGTTCACTTGCTCCACCTCAGCTCTAAACTTACTTAAAAAGAAAGGACTATTTTCAGTCTGGTGTCACTACTTTTAAGTAAATGATCTGAGTACTTCTTCCACCTGTTTGCGCACTGTTTCTAGCTGCCAATTTGTAATAACACACTGCTTTTGTTTCTTCGCCTGACCTTTTACCTTATTAAAAGTATGCTTACGTTTTACACTGCATCCTGGTTCGAGCACCTAAAAGTGGTTAAAATGGGCAGTACATTTACAGGCTGCAAACAAACCTCACTTTTCTCTCACTATGGCAAAGCTAATCTATAGAAAATAATTTGTACCTGTTGCTTAAAATATTTTAATCCGTTACGACGACTACTTTTTGAAACCAGCTTGATATATAAATATAAAGATATAAAATGCCTATGTGTTTGAGTACCAGTTGATTCTTTTGTATTGCTGCTTTGTATTTTATGTAAACGTCTTTTAATGTGTCCTGTCTTGATGTTATATGAAGTATTTATTGCAACCTTTTTAATAGCAGATTTTGCACATGCAAACCAAAGTTAACGTCTGCCTTTTGCATGCAAAACGTAGACAATTAAGTTCTCTATTGTGTTCTCTCTGCAGTCTGCCGTATTAACTTCTGCAACACATTTGTTTATAGATCTGTGTGTATCAAACAACAAATGCCTCCACACGTGCACTTCCTCTGTGCTCCACTGGGGGCGCTGCGTCCGCGAGTTGGGCCTTTCCTCAGTGCAAAGATATTTTAATGCAAACGTGATAGATGACTCCGCTGGCAAATTGTTGGAAAACACACGCGAACAAATCCTGTATTTCAACACTGCAACCCCAAACTATTTTCCTATCACAGTGACGTATTTGTGCCGACTATTTTAAACCAAAATGTAATCCTGTTTGATGTGCTGCGGAAGCGGCTGAAGACCGGGATCCAATGGGTGATGCGGCTCTCTGCGTCACAGCGGAACATCTTTGCGGTGCACTCCAGATAAACACTTTTGTTGGTGTTTAGCTTCAGTTGCTACCTGTTAGCTTAAAATCGAAACTGTGTCCATCGGAGTTTGTTTGTTTATTGTCGCACTTGGCACTCAAACCGACTGTCATTTAGCTTATTCTTAAGCTAGTTTAGCTAACATTAGGACGTAGTTTCCCCCTGGACGGTCCTCCAGCTGAGGTTGACGTTAGTATCGATGATATTAACGTTACATAATATGGCGATAAGCTGTTGATATAACGTTAGCTTAAAACCGGTCTTTTAAAAAAAAAAAAACAAACCTAAAACTATAACGCCTATTTCAGACATTTGAGTGGCAGTAGGTGTGTTACAATGGGAGTCAGCAGGATTTACATTAGCATAGCATATGCTACCTTTGGCACCCTGGTTGGACTTTCGGCTTTCTTGGTGTGGAATATAGCGTACAAGCAGCCATGGACGGCGGCCATGGGAGGCCTGTCAGGTGTGTTTAAACCCCTAATAACACTTTTAACTACCCTGTTACATGATATTGTGTCTAATCACAAGGCTCGGCCTGCACAGTCCAACATCACACCGGTGTTTGTTGTATTTCTTTATTTAGTCTCACTCTTCTCACTGAAATCTGTTATTTGCTGAATATTTGTTTTTGTTATTTGTTAGCTGGTGAAATACTTTTATTCTAAGTTACACTTGTGCATACTGTGTGATCAGATGTGTTGGCTTCCTCAGCATCTTCGTTTAGATGTCACAGCGCTGCCCCCTCTTAGTCGATTAGTCGACGAATTTGTCGTTTTTGCTCTTAATGACTTATTGTCAAGAAACTTATGAGCACATCTCTGGTAAACACACGATTTAAAGTTGTGTTTTTGCAGGATTCTTTTCGGAGAAACTTGAGTTTTTACAGATCTGTTGATTTTAAATCAACTAATCGATTAGTCACCAAACTCGTATGAGCGTTTTGTCGACTATGAATTTCTTTAGTCGAGGACATTTGGGAGATTATAAATCCGTCCTGCTATTCTTTGTTACTTACTGATATGTGTTCTGGTTGTAATATGTAAATTAAAAACTAAGATGGTTAGATGATTATTTTATTAGTTGATAGATAGTAAAGTCATCTGCAACTATTTAAAGTTATTTTTCAAGCATAAATGCAAAACATTCTCTTTCAGCTGCTCAATTCAGCCCGTGAATGTTTTTTCTTTGTCTAATGTGACAGTCAAATGAAAATTCTTAGGTTTTGTGGAGTTTTTTGGGCAAAAACAAACAATTAAAAAAACATTACCTTTACTATTTTCTGACATTTTGTAAACTAAATGATGATTTGAGAAAATGCTCGGCAGAAAGTTGTTTAGTTTGGTAGATGTCTTTTAATATGATGCTGATATTATTTGGATATAGTCTCCATGATGTGTAGACTTGTTTTAAAATGCACTCGATGAAAGTGTGTGTGTGTGTTTGTTCCAACAGGAGTTTTGGCGTTCTGGTCTCTTGTCACACACATCATGTATCTGCAGGACTTCTGGCGCACTTGGCTCAAAGGCCTGAAGTTCTTCATCACTGTTGGTGTGCTCTTCTCAGCTTTGGCAGTGGCCGCCTTCATCACCTTCCTAACTCTCGCCATCACACAGAAGCAATGTAATCCTCTCTCTGCTGTTCCTACTTTACACTGAGTGACGTTCAGTATCTGGGGTGTGGGTCTTTCGGTATTTCGCGGTTCGATTTGGATTCCTGATTCAAAAGGGATTCTGGATTCAGTACATGGCTGCTGATTTCAGGATCGACTCCAGGCCGCTGTGCGCTAATAACGGTGGTTTGGCAAAAATTATGGCATGAAAGCAGAGGAAAGTGTGTTTAGGCTTATGGAGTTTTTATATTTGGAGAAGTTCTATTTCCTGATTTACAATCATGCAAACACACAAAGGCAAAGCTGAGACCAAAGGTAACATTTATATATGTTAAACTTGCACAAATAAATCAAGTTGTGCAACAAAATAAAAAATGCTGCCTGCTGCATAAATGTAACTGGTCGGCTGAGGCCAGCTGCCTTTTTTATTTCTCCACAAGCTCCACAATTAAAAAAAATAAATTGCACACAAAATAACATGTAAAGCTGGTATTTTGTGTTAAGTTTCAACAAATCGCACAGTAAGACTCGACACCGTTTGGCTTGTTGTGCAGGAGAAAAAAACAAAATTGTGAATCGATTCAGAGTCTTTCAGGATTTTTTCCCCCCCACCGCTGTTCAGTACACTCGAGAATTGGAAGGAAACATGTATTATTAAGGCTCGCATGCCTATTGATTATGAGATTGATATTAAGTATTCATCACTCTGCTTTTTGTCTCTCACAGCTCCCACTGACCCGAGGAGCCTCTATCTCTCCTGTGTGTGGAGCTTCCTCACTCTCAAATGGTCCTTCCTCTTGGCCTTATACTCCTACAGATATCGCCAGGAGTTCGCAGACATCAGCATCCTCAGCGATTTCTAGTCGGGGCTGGTTGTACAGACTGCGATGGACTTTGAGGGGCTTTAGGCTGCCAGCAGGAGCTTTTGTAACAAAGAAGAGGAAGAGCCGACTGATTGAAGTCATCTGACTTTATGGAGTTGCACTTGTTGCACTTGCTTAACAAGCTCTGTGTTTGTATTGTTACCTGTTCTCCTACTTTTAATGACCCAGATATTATATTCCTGTAAGTAGCCATAAGTCTAAACCTCTGAAGGCTGGAACTGCTTTTGAGTTAATTGCTTGAGGCCGTGTACGGAGAGACATGTTGTGTTTTTATAGACCGATTTTATCATGGGATTGTTTAATATTAAAACAGCTAATGCATACGAGGAAATCCCACTGTAACAGGCTTTTAATCCGATGATAAGATGTTAAAATGAAAGTGAAAATACTCAGAGCTGAAATCCTCACAACCAAAACTAAAACCTCCTACTGAAGCCGCTCTGATATTTCCCAGGTTGACAGTGTTTGTTGAAGTGCTTGAATCCAATGAGCTTTCCCACAGTTTTGAACCATATACTCATTTCACTCGACAGTCAGTCTTACCTTCATCGTAAATGACGCAATTTTAGAAACCATTTAAAAAAAAAAAAAAAAAAAAAAAAAAAAAAAAAAAAAAAAAAAAAAAATCCAATCCATGATATGAATATTTGCACTCTTATTTAACGCTTCTTAAAGAGGGTAGTAAATGTTCTTTATTTCTCCCTCAATACCCCACATTTTCTTTTATAAGAACTGAAGAAAAGGCATTCCTGCGGATGTTGTGCTGTTCCCCTCCTGCGCCACCAGGGGGAGACTGGCTTTGTTCTCTGCCAACAGTCCACTGGAAAATGATGACATTCCTCTGAAGAGAAAACAAATTAATTTGATAAATAATTGCACTTTAGGCTTGATATTGATGCCATTGTTTTGCACACAAAAAACAATCATGTTTTACATTTGGTCATCTCAGTTTTTTTCTTTTTTTAAATGTTGAATTATTTATATGTATCATTCATTTACAGTTTGTATGATTTCTGTAAGTCAAGTTAAACTAGACTCTGTAAGTGGTTTAATTCCAGATGTCATAACACATGTTTAAATGTATTTTTGTTGATGAGTGTATGACTGAGGATGCTACATGTAAATAGAAACTGAACCCATTAAAGTTGCATTTATTGTTAATTACATTAAGTTGTCGTCTTGCTCTCTACTGAACAGATACAGCAGCATCCCAACGAATCAGCAGGCTGCATGTGCTGGAGCTTCTCACTTTCTAAGCTCCACCCAGAAGGTGTAGAGGGTCTTTAGCGTAGCTTGATAAGTAATCAAACAAAGTGGGCAAGACACAGATCTGAGCCAAATGCCTGCAGACTTTGTGCTTCAACATTAAGGTACAGTGCCGTCTTTTCAGACTTTAAACTAAAACGCAACCAGAGCTTCTGAACAAGCTCACGATGAAATACTCGTGTTAAAAATCAAGGTCATTTTGATTCAATGGCAGAGATTAAAAAGAAATAAAACATTTTTCAAAGTCACATCGTTGATATGAGTAATTGAAGCTTCGAACCACAGGATGGTGTTTTGTGTTAAATGGTGATGAATCTCTTCGCAACTCTTCAGTTATTTATTCTTGAGCTTTAACCCTCCTGCATAAGCTTTGACCTGCACCAAGGAGGTTATGCTTATGTTTGTTTAGTTTTTTTGTCAGCAGGATTATGGAAAAAAATACTTGCCCGATTTTCATGAAACTTTGCCATAGTACTCTAAGTAGTAAAACGACCATCGATTTAAAGTGCAGATGTTATTATAATGTAAATTTTGAACCTTGAATGTAGTAGACTCGCCATATTTCTCGTGCGTGTGCTATTATTTACCTGGTGTTGAGCAAATATTGCAGCAGTCCACCTTCCTGTTGACTGATCCTCAAGGTTAGATTAAGGCCTCGCACTTGAAATGTGCCACCAAAAATGTGAAAAAAAAACAAGCGCAATCGAACCGCGTAAACGTGTTTCCACTGCTGTCAAAGTCAAATTATATTGATGCTGACTTGACTTGATTGATGAATCATTTTAGGAAAATGTAATCCCTTAAATTGCACCTTGAGGTTTAGTATAAGAGGTTTTCTGTGGTCTTAATATATTGTTAATATGCTATAGCCATGCACCGGGACCGCCCACGCTATGTGATTGACAGGCCGGCATATAACCTCCCAGACTTTGACGGAGAGTTTGACAAGAAGAGTCGACAGTTCCCTGTTGGAGAGAAGG
Source organism: Bovichtus diacanthus (assembly GCA_943590825.1). Taxonomy (NCBI): domain Eukaryota; kingdom Metazoa; phylum Chordata; class Actinopteri; order Perciformes; family Bovichtidae; genus Bovichtus; species Bovichtus diacanthus. The sequence continues at coordinate 6,730,315 of CALSBV010010214.1, forward strand.
TGAAGAAACTCTTCAGGTACAGAATTGCAATCTCGCAAAACATGAACTCTCTCTGACAAGCGTTGTGCCGCGATCAAACCGCGAAGAGCCCTGTAGCCATGACTCAATGTGAAGCTCGCACATATTTTGGGGCCTTTTTCAAAGTAATGAGCAGAAACCCAGAGCTCTTCAAAAGAGTTTCCCTCGTTTGTTTCCGTCAGATGCTCCGTGCTGAGACTGAAGGGCTTGTTATTCAGACATCTGCCTGTACTGAGCTGGCTCCCCAAATACAAAGCGAAAGACCAGCTGCTCTGCGATGTCGTCAGCGGGGTCAGCGCCGGCACCATCCAGGTCCCCCAAGGTCAGTGGAAAGCTCTCTCTGAGCCCTCTGTAATACCCTCTGAGTGAAGGCGCAGCACTAGAGGATGCACCAGGGACATAGAATCAGGCATCCGGATCACCTCATGGCGAGACACTTAGGGTGTTAAAGTGTCCTGATCTTCACGAGGATAAAGTCCACACGCGTTCTGTACATTTGCTTTTTTTCAAAGCATTTTCATTTCTCTTAAACATGATATCTGGATGAACTGATTTGACTTTGAGGGATCAGAGGTCATTATGATCAAACATCAAGAATTCACACGCTAATTATGACAATTTCACACAAATGTTGGAGGATGAAGTGATGAAGTTAGCTTGAAGCCAGCAGTTTTATTGTGTTATGTTTTATTTGTTTTTATATTTTAGAGTTCCTTCCTGTTTATCTATTTGCAGTAACGCCGGTACATTTTCTATATAGATGAATAGATAAATACTTTATTATCGCAGTTCTAAAAAATGTTCTGTTTCTTTCCAGGCATGGCCTTCGCCCTCCTGGCAAACCTCCCTCCTGTCAATGGTCTCTATTCCTCCTTCTTCCCCCTCATCCCGTATTTCTTCATGGGCACCGCTCACCAGATGGTCCCAGGTAAATCAGAGGGGTTTACCTTCAGAGTTTACGATGACGGTCTCCTGCCCAGTCTGCGGCAAAGCAAATACATGTGACGCATTACTTTCTGTCCAGGTACGTTTGCTGTCCTCAGCATTATGGTGGGAATCGTGTGCCTGAGGCTGGCGCCGGAGTCGGACTTCAGTCATTTCAATGCCACTCTTAATGCTACAGTAGTAGACACGGACCAGATGAATGAGGTTCGCCTGGGAATATCTGGAACCCTGGCCTGCCTCACCGCAATCATACAGGTACTAAACACGTAGAAGGAACATGAGGGACAGTTTAACGTTAAAGTGACACATTCAGAACGACCTCTGTCTGTGCAGATTGGCCTCGGCTTCATGCAGTTTGGGTTTGTAGCCATCTATCTGTCGGAGTCCTTCGTCAGAGGCTTCATGACGGCTGCAGGTCTGCAGATCCTCATCTCAGTGCTCAAGTACATCTTCGGCATCCAAGTGCCCCCTTATAGTGGTCCGCTGGCCGTCATATATGCAAGTGGCTCTTCCATATTGTGATCTAAGAACAGTGAAAGACTTTGCTCGTGTGGTTTGCCGATAAAATGTGTCATTTCAATCCTTTCGCACAGACTCTTGCCGATATTTTTCGCGGCCTTCCTGACACCAACGTCGCGTCGTTGGTCTTCGCTGTGGTCAGCAGCGTCGTGCTGATCGTGGTGAAGGAGCTGAATGCGCGCTACCGCCACAAGCTGCCCTTCCCCGTCCCCATGGAGATCATAATTGTGAGTAGTTTGTCGTATATGTCATTTCTCCGAGGACACACAAATGCTCTTCTTTAATTTCACGAGGCTGCTGAGTTGTGACGAATATACATAACAAAGTTGATCGTGGTGCTTGATCCCTGTTCCTGTTCTTCGCAGGTGGTGGTGGCCACAGCCATCTCCGGCCCTCTGCATCTCCCCGAGATCTACCACATGGACATAGTGGGGCACATTCCTTTGGGGTAAAGCATACATCAGTATACTTAGAGTAAATGGTCATGTCATTACTCGTGCAACTCATTTTTTTACTGATTTTCCTCTGTTTTCCAGGTTCCCAGCACCCATCCTGCCAACAGTGAGTCAGTGGGAAGACATGCTGAGCACAGCTTTTTCCCTGGCAATCGTTGGGTATGTCATCAACCTGGCGATGGGCAGGACTCTGGCAGCCAAGCATGGCTACGACGTGGACCCCAACCAGGTGGAAGAACTGCATTTCTGTTACTCGTTCAAAACGTGTATTTTATTGATTTCTTTTTCGTAAAAACAGCATGCATGTTGTCGCGCAGGAAATGTTGGCTCTTGGCTGCAGCAATTTCCTCGGCTCCTTCTTTAAGATCCATGTGATCTGCTGTGCCCTGTCTGTAACGCTGGCTGTGGACAGTGCTGGTGGAACATCACAGGTGAGGTAATGACGTGTAATGTTGTGTCTGCGCTCCACGACAGACTCTGTGACCTCATCACAACTTACTTTCCCCTCGCGTGCATATAAGACAAGGAAACAGCATCTTTAGAAAGCGTAAAAGAAAATCCTAAATGTACAAGTTTTAGTGTGGTTTGCAGAGGTCCACGGTTATGGAATCGGATAGAAAACACGATAAAAATGTTTATCTGCGCCGGTATCGTGGACTCTGCTAACTCTGCTCCTGTGTGGCTGCCCTCTCATAGTTTGCCAGTCTGTGTGTGATGCTGGTCGTAATGGTTACCATGCTCGCCTTGGGAGCCTTCCTGAAACCACTTCCCAAAGTAGGTGGACAAAAATGACGGCAGAAAATGTAAGTAAAGAAAATCCTCGGCATGCTCAGCGACCGATGTGATCTTGGTTTCCCAGTCGGTGCTCGGAGCCTTGATTGCAGTCAACCTGAAGAACACGCTCCTCCAGCTCTCTGATCCGTACTACTTGTGGAAGAAGAGCAAATTGGACTGCGTGAGTCAAAGCCTCAGATGCAATATTGCTGCACAATGTGATGTTTTTTGGTCTTATTCTCTTGCTCTTTCTCTCCCAGTGTGTGTGGGTTGTGTCATTCTTGGCCACCTTCTTTCTCAGCTTGCCTTACGGAGTAGCTATCGGAGTGGGCTTCTCCATCCTGGTCGTCGTATTCAAGACGCAGTTGTGAGTAAACTCCATGCAATGCAAGAGCAGAGCGTGAAATGTTTATTAATGTATTTCTCATTTTAATAATGTCTTCCTTGTAGCCGTAATGGTTCTGCTATGGCTCAGATTTTGGATACAGACATCTACAAAAACCCGAAGGTGTACAGTAAGGTATGAAAACCAAACATGTTTTGTTGTTGTACCAGATCACGTTGCCGCTAATCTTTTTGTAATAACTCCACAGGTCGTGTCGATCACAGGTGTGAAAATAGTGAACTATTGCTCACCACTGTACTTTGCAAATGCTGAAATATTTCGCCAGAGGGTCATCAAAAAGGTACAAAACATGACCTCCACCTCGTCACTTCACTGTCACTCAAGGTTAGAATTAGTCTGAGTGTTTATGTACGCGTGTTTGTGTCCAGACTGGGCTGGATCCTGGCAAACTTATCCTGGCCAGGCGGAAGTTCTTAGAGAAAGAACAGAAGGAAAAAGTGAAGGAGGAGAAAAAGGAGCAGGAGGCGAGGAGGAGGAAGCCCAGCTCTTTGGTCAACATGAAGGCTCAGGTGGGATCAAGCGTCTATAAGATACACGCGTGTTTAACTCAAAGCAGAAACACACACAAGCTTTTTATGGGCCATGATTTTACTGTCAATATTTAGCAGATATGAAATGCTTTCTCTATTTATTTCCTCTAAATCTAGACCATATCTCAGCTTGAACTGCAAAATGACTTTGATATGAGCGATGGCGGTGCCAACAAACCCGCACCTCCCGCCAGCTATGTCAACTTCCACTGTAGTGACATTGAGCCGGGCGAGCAGGCGCCCGACCAAGAGCCGCCCGGCCCCACGCTGGAGCCGCAGCCCACGCCCTTCCACACCCTCATCCTCGACCTGGCAGGAGTCTGCTTCATAGACCTGATGGGCATCAAAGTGCTGACGAAGGTTGTACGCTTGTTTGCAATACTGGAGTCATACTTAATACAAAAAGGTTCTTTATTGAGTCTTTTAGGTTCAATATTTCTGTACAATCAGTGAACAGTATGGCATCCCATAAAGGTTAAATAATAAACGTTTTCATGGTTCATTCAAAATACCCTTTGAGGTTCTTTAAGCACGGAAAAAAAGTTTTTTTTAGATCCCACAAAAAGTTTTCATTTGATTAAATAATAATAGTGGCAGCGACGGTGATTGTGACAATGATATACAAAATGTATAAATATATAGTACGGTTTGTATATGTAATGTTAGTAAAGTGATGTCACACAACATGCATTCTTTGTCCACTGCTAAAATGTCTAGTGAATGTTCAAATTTTACCAGCCACTCAATGGATTACTATTGTTTTTGGCTGGTGAATGACGCATATTTTATCAGCGTTTGGCTGGTAAATGGGGCTAATTTCGTCCCGTTTTACATCACTTCCATACACTGCGTGGTGACTAACCTAGCTTATGGAAATTGCATTACCAGTACAGGTTGTACAGCTTGAACATTTCAGTGTACAGTAAGAATTGACTGCCTTACTAGTGACATCTAAGTTTACTGATACGAGCTTTACCGGTTTATAATTGGACATAACATTCAGTCATATTCAAATGTTCTTGCTAAAGAAACACACACGGGACTCAGTAGAGGGCCCATGATACAATAGTATCTTAGTACTATTCTATACCTTAGTCATATTTACATTTCTTTTGAGTATTTGAGTGAAACATTAAACTGTTTTTTTTATTTTCTGTACACGTCTAATATTGAACCTTTTTGTGACTTTTGATTTGTAACATGGAGCCCTCCTCACTGAACCCTTTCATGGGAGCATTTTAGGCGTGAACAATCATAGTCTCCTTTCCTTTACTCCCCTCACAGATGAACTCCAGCTACACGATGCTGGGCATTAAACTGTACCTGGCTAATGTTCAAGGTAAAATCTTATCGGACTTAAGAGCATTTCACACTTGTTGGCATGGAAACGGAGAGCTAGTCCTTCATTCAACTTTAGGTCATAAGGTCTGTGAAGGACACTGAGATTAAATGTGTAAATACTAACCCGCCTGTTTCCGAGTTTGATAAAGCTACAGTGGCGAGCACGTCGAGGTAAAACCCCTTGTTTCTCTGCAGCCCAGGTGTATGAAGAACTGGAGGTGGGAGGAGCTTTTGACGACGGCAATATTGGCCGCAGTCATCTCTTCCTCTCTGTCCACGATGCCATTGTGTTCACTCAGCAGACCTCTGGAGAGAGGCGAGTCTCCCTAGAGGTAGGTCCCCTACTGTATACAACCACCTTATCATACGAAGCCTTCTCATGGCACCACATCCACCTGCTGTTGTAAGGTTGGGGATACAGGGAGAGATTGAGAAGAGTAGAAAAGCAAGTTGTAAATTACTCCAAGGTCATGGTGCATGTTATAGGCTTCGTGCCTGATGAGCTTTACGCATCTGACAGGGCATATATATTGTATTCAGCAGGATTTAAAACACAGTTAATGTGTATAGCAATGTTGCAAATTTGACCATCTATAATTCCCGATGCTATGGAAGCAGCAGAAATGCAGTTGTTGTTGTTGTAATGCTCATTTCGGCCACAAGAGGCTGAAGTGCACCATTACTTCATGCTCTAAATACTAAAAGCAATCCTGTTTTTTTCCAGATGAGGTACATATATTGTGTGTTATCAAGTTATATAGAAAACACTTTACACATCCTTTTCAAGAGACGGGTGTTAGGAGAGGGAGCGTCCAACTTCAAAAATATATATATTTTGCATTTGCCTGATGGTTTAGTACCAAAATGTAGCAAGTTATGCAACATATGGGTCATTAATGTAACATTTATTGTTGCATACATTGAACCTTTTTCCACATGCTGTTAACAATTTAGATCAGACTTGGAAAAAGTGTAAAATGGATCACCCAAAAATAAAGTCCTCACTTCTGTACAATTCATTCAGGGATGTTCTGCATGTGCTGCAAGTCTCAACTGTCAAAAAACCTTGAAATAAACTGTATTGCATTGAGTCTTTAAAGTACTGAGAGTACTTTAGAGTTACTTTAGCTAAAGTGTGCCTCCAACATCCGTGTGTTCTTCTACCATCGTTATTATTGCATAGGTAGCAAAACTATTTCAGTGTTTGCCTTCATACCTGTATGACATGAAATATGTACATTCCCTTTGTTGACTGCAGGCAGAGAGAGCGAGACAGGGAGTTGCCTTTAACATTAATGAGGAGAAAGACCTGGAGCAGGTATGCACTAGTTTGCACATACACGCTACAAAATACCTACAATTATTCACCAATAAGCCATTACACTATATCTAATAGTAGTTTTGCTTTGACAGGAAATGTTTGAGCACTGATTGCTGCACTGAAGATGAGCAGAGGAAACGTGCAGAAGATACTAACGATAATCATCGTTGCCAGAATACTTTCTGTGCTTGATCTTGTATCTCTATGCTGACTATCAATTATCTAAATAAAATGTTTCACTTTGTGGTTGTGCACAGTGATCAGTACTTGACTCCACTGACAGAGGCTGGTACATACCAGCACGAGAACCCCCCCAAAAACAAGTACGCACTGAGCAGATAATGAAGGGAAGTGTGTGCCCACTCCTCACAATAACTGTGGAGTGAAGCTGCCGTGGAGTGAAGGGCAGTCATACAGAAGTGCTGCTGCAATTAAGTGAGAGTGTGCATGGCCACAGCTGTGTCCCCGTGGAGGCTAAACACAAATGAAAGGAGGAACACACGGCATCAGCACTTTCATCACTTTATTGTCTTGATAACTCTGTTAAACGCACAATCTATAATTCTGTGCCACTCGTCTCTCAATCAAAACAATAGTAGAAGCTGGAGTTTGGTGTGGTGGTGCAGCAGTGGTGCATCATGGGAGTTTGGTGTGGTGGTGCAGCAGAGGTGCATCATGGGAGTTAGGGTTCCTTCAGTGTTCCTGGTGCAGCAGCAGAATCCTCCACAGTTTCTCCTCCTCTCCTCATTCAAAGCAGTAAAAACAGTGAATGAAGCAGTTTGAGGTTAAACAGCAGAGTTTCTCCTGCTCGCTGTTCGGCTGCCGCTAACGTTTGCTCAGTTTGTTTCACTGAGAACTTAAGATCCAGACGTCCGAGGACTAAAATCCTTCATCCTGTAATCTTAGATTATTAAAGTGAAACGCTTTTGCAGTTGTAGGGTTGCAGTGTCTTGCTCAGGTGCCTTTTTTACAAATTTGTTTAACACCCTTTAGTTGCCAGCTCATATACACCCACTGATCAGAGCCGGGGGGGCAGCAACACCCGGGTCTGAAAAGTGAAGCCAAATGCTTTAAAGCTGCATTCTCTCTGATATCCAGCAGGGGGCGACTATTCGTCAGATTGTATAGAAGTCTATGAGAAAATGTTCCTACTTCTCACTTGATCTATGGTAAACATTTTCCTGATGAGTTTATGTTCTCAATTTCTAGTTCCAAGTCTTCAACACAAGATGTTCATTTAGAGCAGTCGTTCTGAAAGAGTGGTCCGCGGACCACTGATGGTCCATGAGTGACCCTTAGTGGTCCGTGAGTATATTGGTAAAATGTCACATTTTAAATTTATATATTATAAGTTTAAAAGTGTTTCTCAAACTGTTTAAAAATGACTAGTATAGAGTGTAGCATAGATGTAGCATAGCTACGTTGCTACGTGGGTTTGTTTTACGATCTTACGTCATAAATGATCTGCGCGGTCAATTTGAGCATCAACTGACGAGATGGATCGATGGCTCAAGACCGGGTCAGTTAAAAGAAAATTAAATGAAAAATCTGACATGACAGTCAAGGTGCATCGTCCTGATGCAGGTGATTCAGCAGCTACAGGTGGTTCAGCAGCTACAGGTGGTTCAGCAGCTA
>CALSBV010010214.1:6738268-6761073 GCA_943590825.1 Bovichtus diacanthus
AGTGGTTCAGCAGCTACAAGTGGTTCAGCAGCTACAAGTGGTTCAGCCGCAGCGACAAGTGATTTTGTGTGCGTTTGAGAACGCCTGATGTAAAAAGCTTGGCTGTAAAAAAAACTTAATTTTCCTGAAAAAAGCTTGGATGTGAAAAAATATTTCATGAAATATTTTAATGAAAAAAACTTGAATGTCAAAATACTTAATTTTCATGGAAAAAAAATGTATTTAAAGAAAAAATACTACATTTTTTAATGAAAATACTTTGGATGTGAAAAAAGACCTTTGCTTCCATGAAAAAAGCTTGAATGTCAAAATACTTAATTTTCATGGAAAAATAATTTATTTAAAAAAAATACTTAATTTTCCTGAAAAAAGCTTGGATGTGAAAAAATATTTCCTGAAATATTTTAATGAAAAAAGCTTGGATGTGAAAAAAACCCTTTACTTCCATGAAAAAAGCTTGAATGTCAAAACACTTAATTTTCCTGAAAAAAGCTTGGATGTCAAAAAAAACTTGTCAACCCCTTCAGCCTCTTGTGGTCCGGCCTACTGTGGGTCTGGAATCAACCTTGTATTACACATTCTACACTGATCAATGGTGAATACGGTATGTGAACGAAATACAGTAGATGAATCCCAACACGTGAAGTTGATCAAGAACTTGTCAGCTGCCTCTTATGCCCTGTTCTTCCTAAGCAGCGTGCACCACTGATCCACCTCGACCCGTCCTGCGCTGCCAGTACTCTCATTTCGGTCTCCTAAGAGCCTGGCCTTCAGTGTTGACTTCAGAAATATGGCATTTGAATTGGCATTTAGGTGCTCGAGTGATCCCGTTATCAAGACGAACATTAAAGCGCAAAGACGTACTGTAGTAAATTGATACGGAAAAGTGCAACAGACAAAACTAGTTTGAAAGATAGACTATGAAAAGAAATCTGACTAAGGAGGCAAATCCGGCACACAGTCTACTGCACATAAATCAAAGTGGCCTGAAAATATCATGGATGTTTTTATTTGCCTGTTAAAATGCCACAAAAAAAAAAGTGCTCTTGCCCTTCAAGGCTGAATATCAACCACAGTGTAAGGAATTATTATCTCGGGATTGCTCTGAGCCGTAAATACAAATCAACTCCTCTCGCTTGTCTTGTAAATTTCCAAAAATGATTTCTTCATATGCCATTTATTAGATTTTGGCACCGGTTCTCTGGTGAAGACAGCAATATGATTTGTTGATTATTTTTTCCACTCTGATTGGACGGCTGGTTAAAAAATGATAAGTGACGATCACAGCGTTTTACGGCGGTTCCATCCAGAACCAGGTTACCAGCATGCTTATATTGTGTGGCTGATTACCTGATTCCGTCCACTCTCGACTCTTCCCAGCAGACGGCGCCGTGAACACATATGGTTAGCTCAATCTTTATACTAACATGAGCTAAAATCATAAAAATGAGGGAAAAAAATCAAAGCAATTTGCCTCATATGTGCACAGAACAAGTAAAATTGCCGCCAGATTCATGACACCTACCACACCGGCCAAGGATCTTTCTGTACAAGGAAATACGCTTGCCTAGAAGTCTATGATGGAGAAAGCGGTGAAGTTGTTGTGAGAGAAAAAACACATAAAAACCTTCTTATTGATTCCATCCTTTACATTTTTATCAGACGACCACACAAGATTATTTCACATTTCATTCTTATTATTGTCCATTTTTATCATGGATTAGATCATAAAATTATGTTTTTTTTTTTCTTAAAACCCTACAAGTAAGCTATTAAGGTGTCCTATAAAAGATCATATTATTATATATCTGTACAGTATATGTGCTTGAGGTGAAGTCAAAAACAATACCCAGTTGTACCACCAAGTGGCGCTGTTGTCCATCACAGACATATCGGCGTCACACTGGGAGGACTGGGGTGAGGTGGATGAGGTGCGAGTGACAGACAGATAGAAAAAGAGTGAATGTGCAGACAGTAATGTAAAGTGCCAGGCAGACATCAGAAGTACCAGCTCATAATATCCCAGTTCAGCAGTCACACACACACACACACACACACACACACACACACATCCAGCAAGGACTCAAACACTTGTTCATACTCGCTCTAGAATCCAGGTGGTTAAGATGAATATTGTAACAAGGATGCTGCATCTATTTCCATCTTTTAACCCAATAATGATACCGCCATCAAATTCCTCTCAATTCTGCAAGAACATTTCTACACAGCACAGCTAAGACCTCCAGCCCTGTTGGTGCATCTCTGATGGATATAGAGATGGAAGTTCAGGACCAGGAAACAGAAAAACAAAAACAGACAGGGACTATAAAGCATATAATGGATCTAATTACAACATTTACAACAGAAACCTGGCATAAGATAATTAGGAAATATAATGTGGAGAGGGAGAGACCAGGTATTCAAAGCAGAGGTAAATGACCTAAGGCTCAAACAATGCACATGTAACAGAGACGGACCTGCACCTACAGGGAAATAGACAAAATATTACAGTAAACCTGATTCATGAGGCAAGGAACATGTGCTCCCAACATGTTACCCTGTTTCACATGAATAAGTCGACACAAAAGCCACTGCATTCTTCAAAGGCCAACATGCAGTGTTGCACAGAACTCGGTTGGAAAGCTGCAGCAAATAAATTCCGTAAAGATGAATAAACCATAAAGGAAGTAAATCCACAGGGACTCTTTATGGAGTCCCTGTGGATTTACTTCCTTTATGGATTTACAACACAGAGTATTTAGATTCTTTAAGACACCTTCATTGATCCGCAGCTTTTTTTGTCCTCTAAGAGACACGAGCTGAATCACAGCAGACAAGAAGTGCTTTGATGGTTTCAATCTGGTCCAATATGACTGACTGAAATCCAAAAATGAATAAGCAGACCCAATGAAAAGCAGAGCCTGTTTGGTAAAAAAGGGTAAACTATGACCTCTGCTGGTCACAAAGAAAACAACCGCCAGTGTGAAGAAGAATTACACTGAGGCTTCCGAGACCCTTTTGGATTAACACTTACATTGCTGTGGCACCACTTGCTTTGACACACGACACGATATAATGACGTGGATGGATGCATCAGACCGTAGAGTCTGGAAGCTGAGTGCAGTGGGTTTACCCTCCGCTAAATCAAGAGTCGTACCTAATCCTCCGACGGTGGAGAAGTGCTTCAGTTGACAGAGATATAGAGACCTTAGCACGCAGCAGGGGAAGAGAGTGTCTTTCATGATGAGGCCGAGGTACGAGCCGTCTGGTGATGTGCTTTGTTTTGCTTGGTCCACATTTAACGGCGTAAGACAACGTTCCAAATCATACCACGTGTCGAAATGAAACCACAGCTGTTTCCGTGTCACTTACTGGAAGCAGCCGTTGCCGCTTTCTGTCGCTTGTCTCCGCAGTCACGTCGCGGTACCCTCTCGCGGTTCTCACGTGTCCTCTGCACTCTATTAGAAACTTGCCGAAAACAATCTGTCACTTTTCCTCGCTGCAGCCACAACAACAGATATACAGAGAGTTATTCTCTGCCTGTCACAGACAACAAAACACTGAGGATGAAACTTTAATAATTCCATGCTTAGCATCATAGAAGGTCACAGTTCTCTAGTTATAAGTGTCTCTAAATTGTTCCGGGAAATAAATTGTATTGACTTTTGCTATGCTGCATTTCACAAAAAAAGTTGGCTTACGTAATCGGTAAAGGCGGGTGTTTTTACGCTGTGACAGTTAAGTGCGGCATATTTTTTCCGGTTCTAGAATGTCTTTCTGCTCCAAAGTGATTCATGACACCGCGCCGGTGATCCGAAGATGGTCGTACACGCCACTTCAAAGTAATTCATTTTTGAATGTAGTTCGACGTTAGAAGAAACTCATTAGAATCCAAAAGTGAAAGATGGGGAAAGCGTTTATGTAGATGGAGAGTTAGAGAGATAAACATGGTCTCTGATGATACTCTCTGGGCGGCCACACCAGGGACATTTACAGACTTAAGGTATCTCACTTCTTTTCTGCCTCAAACATAATAACGTGGAAAAACAACGTGTAATTTCTGTTCACCAGATACCAGATACATTCTTCTACTTTTGCTTATATGTTTCTTTAACATGAAGAATGAGTTGGTTTTGTTGGTTTCACGTATCATATAAAATGAGTCACCAAACCATGTGGCTGAAACTTCACACACGGCCGTTTCTGTTTTTTTATGTTTAGGACGAAGCAACTTTTTGAAAGAAGAAACAGCATATACGTCGTCTTAAAAATGAAAACAAATTCAATCAAATCATAAACTACAAACTGCCGCATTACTTAGTTCAATGCACTCAGGGGCGTTGCTGCTACAGCCCTATTGGTCTGGTGGGACCAGAGTTGTCTTGTGCTACCGACACTAATGGGGAAGCCTTTGAAACAGCCGACCCCACAGAGTCTTGGAGAATGGAAGAGAAATGCAGTGCATCATTATCCAGTGATTGCCACGTGTTACCACAGGGACAGCTGTTACAGCTTGGGCGTATAGTTTAAAGATCAGATGGTTCCGCAAACAGCAGGAGTGCTGCAGTAATGAGTCCTAAAAACCTGTAAATGAGTTAGTATTTGTTGTATTTCCGGTTCCTGGAAGTCACTGGGTTATTTGAATGTGTCTTTGATTTAGATGCCTAAAATGAGTCTGTGGTTAATACAAGCTCAAGAGATGTTCATGTTTTGCTGTACAACATAAAATACGTTGTGAATTTAGAAGCTTTTACATGTCTTACAAAAAAGGCAGGTTGTTGTTGGGGACACTAAATGTGTGGAAAATCTCTGAAACTGGGCCGGACGTCCTCAGGATCTTCACCACAGTTTAACAATACTTATGTAATGCTTTCAAAAACATCAACAGAGTCAAAAGAGTTCCAATAGAACAGAGTTTACTGGAGTGTTAACGCAATCCAGCAAACACGAGTCTGTCCACGGAGAGAGTGACTTTACGACGCTCAAACTTCTGCCTTTATACATTTTCTTTATCTCTTGTGATGCCTTTTTTGTGTGTCAGTCTCAGATCCTCTTACTGTCCTTTTCTTTCTCTTACTGCTTCCTTCTAGACACCATTAATTCACTTTTCTGCCAGTACTTCCCCAATATCCACCTGCCTGGCAAACAACTGTGTCTCACCATTAACCAGAAGCTCCTGCACTTCGTTTTGCTTTTTCCTCTTCACTGATATTTTGGTTTGGAATTTCTAACTAGTGGTGTCCAGGGAGATGTTCCCTTCTGATTGCTGACTTTACTTCTCATGGCCTTTTCGTCCAGCTTTTACACCGTTGTCTTTTTATGTCTGTCGTAAAGGTTAAAAACTTAAATGATCAACAGCTCATAAACACAGTGTGTCCGTTTTCCCATGCCATATAATTATTTTTTAATAATGTATTTTTTTCTTCTTCTTCTCTCCAATATTTGCTCTTACTTTTCCATTTTAATCTCTCTAACCGTGCTTAAGGAGGCACCGATTCCTGATCACGGCGAACACTTAGTTCTCTTCGTGGTGACGTAGAAGCCATGCGACCGTGGAGTAGACGCTTTACAGCCTGACAATTAGCTTTGTACTTCTGCCGATTGCATTTACCCTTCACTTGTAAATCACTTGTGAAGATTATCTGCCTGAACAAAAATCATGAACGCTCCTTTGCCACAGAGCTTTCTGCGATAATCCAAAATCCAATTTAGAAATCCCACTGGCTTTGTGTCAAGGGAACCAAACACCGAAGCTTGATGGTCGGGCTTTCACTGTCCTGTTGTGCGACTCCGGTGCAAACATCGGATCATTTGGGATGAAAGAAAAGTGTAAGAACAAGTCAGCAGAGGGACTGAGCACAAACGGGTCGAGGAGACTCTGCTCGGCCCGTTTGAGGACGGCGGGCGGACGGAGCGTTGAGAGGATAGCGCGGAGGATTTCCTGCGTTTGCTTTCTTTGTGTTTACATCAAAAACTATTTAGAGAAAATTCAAAATGTGACACGAGAAAGGGACCGTAAGTTCCGTTTAATGTTATGTAGCGTTATAGGTGAGGAGTGTGTATCGGTGGTGAGAGTTGATAGTGTAGGCAATATTCATGTGTTCTCTGTATTACCTGTATTTTTGCTATTCTCTCCTTTATACACCTACGCTGCTCTTGGCACACGCTCGCTTTCACAGAGGAACCTGGAGCAGGTTGTGGTTCAGTGCCATGCTCAAGGGCACTTGCAACACTAGTGGGCTGATATTTGGAACCTTCTTAGTGTTGTAACATTGCATGTGGTGTGTGCCACATTCGTTCCATATTCCAGGTATAATGGTATAAAAGCTTTGGAGTTTTAAAGTACTGAAAATTTAACATTTCACACAGGTTTCACATGAATATTTTTTTAAAACCTTCAATGACATTGCTTTATTTATTTGTTTGCCTCGATTTTCAACTATGAGGACGGAGGACAAGGGTCATAAAAACACTCACTTGTTGGGCTTTTCATTGGAAATACTGCAAAAAATGGATAAATGTTAACTTTGAATTGACAGGTTGAAGCTTTTCAGTGAAAAATGTCAGGGCGAATACTTGACGCTGTTTCATCTGCAAACTGTAGTTCCAGGCTCTTTCAGTAATGTGATCGAGGGCAGGAGTTTTCAACTGCGCTGGGGGAAGTAAACAGGAAGTATAAGGTCGTTATGTATTCAGTTAGTTAGCTGTGACCCTGTTTTTGTTTTTTTGCCTTTATTTCATTAGGTTTTGGCAATTTGCCCCATTTAAAAGTACGCCGAATTAGCTAGTAGCAGTTGCCGTTTGTAATACACCCATGGACGTAGAGATAATTATCCCTGGATTACCGTTTTACTGAAGAAATTTAATAATCTGATGTTTCTCAGGAAAAGTCTGGAGTTATAAGTGTCTCTTCTATAATTTGGAAGAGGATTTATTTATGGACCTTTATCCGCATCTGCACCAAACATCATTAGAAAACAGAGAGTTTAAATTACTTGCCATTTTCACATGTGCAGCTAATCTATGATGTCATGTATTATCAGATGTGTTTTCTATTACATTGTGGCAATAAGAGCGAACATACACTCGGCAATAACAAACGGCCCCATCTTTGATTTCTGCACGTTTCCAGCGTTGCACAGGAATCAAACCGAACTGATGCAACCTTGACTGAAAATCTAGTTAGTGTTCGTGCACAACAAAATAAGAGTCAAAGTGGTTGCCTAGCAACAGATATATAACTCTGGCCTTCCTCCAGCAGCAGATGCTGTTGGAGGATGTTTTTCAAGCCTTGACAGAAAATCACAGGTTGACGTGACTCAGGTTGGCTGTCCCCAGTCAACAAAAATATGACACTTTGTTGATTCCTGGGAGAAATTTGCGTTGTAATTCCGTAGGTCAGAGGTCAACAGCGGCGTGTTATGTTTTCGGCTCAGTTTGTCCGTCTAAACTACTGACCCGAGTTTGATGGAACTCGGTGGACGGGTGTATAGGACCAAGGAAGAACCCATTACATTTTTGAGCTGATCCGAAGCACGCTGTGGATACACACATTCACTTTCGTTAACATCGCGAGATAGGGAATTTGTGCTGCATTCATGTGGTGTCGGAAAATAAACGGAAAAATGAGTCCAACTGGGAAAAATTGACGAGAACGCTCCTTCACGTCTCGGGAAACAGGTTTCAACGTGTTGTTTTAACGCTCTGAGCAATGAACTACAACACGTCTCCTTTGTAGCGTCCATGTCGTTTCCACATTACGACTTAAAGCTCATCACGGTTTCCACAACTCGGAAATGTTGCGTCTTCTTCACTCTTAAACACAAGGGAGGATTACATTGTCAGAGCCAGTGCCTAAACTGTCATTTACTCTCATTCGTCAAAAATCAATGTCTGACTAGAACTGTGCATGAATTCCACCGGTCTTATTTTTCCTCCAGCTCCTGTGGTTTCATCTTTTATTCAAACAGATAATCAGCCACCAGCAGCTCGGGGGCTGTGCCTCTGCTGTCCATATGATGGTGCCATTGCTTTACCTTAGAGACACCCTGGTAGCCGGAGCCTTCCTTTGCAGCACATATTGGCAAAATAACTCAGTATGGTAATGTTGGGAGTTTACAAATACGGGCTTCAATATGTACCCTCACACTGTGGCACAGGCACTTAGGCTAGTTGATCCTTTGATGTCCCAGAAATAGGCTTGAAGCAGGTATCATTAGGGGTTTTAGAGAGGGAGAGGGAGAGTACTTCTCCATCAAAGCGTGTGCGCTCCCCTTTGTACTGGGAACACCGGATGAGAGCTGCGCTGAAGGAGTCGAGCCACGTGTTTTCATGTTTAAAGGCAAGCACAAAAGATGCCACACACTGCGCTGCATTTATGAAGCATTACATTAATGCAACAAAAGGAAAAAGTAAAACCTTTGTGCACAAATTCACTGATAATGCTCTTTCCATCTCAAAAGAAAGCACCCATGTGCATATTTACAGGTTTTAGTTTCTGTACGACAAATCATTTACTCTCAAATGCATTGCTGCACATTCTTTATATATTCGGCTGTGTTTTTTCCGACCACTCGAGGCAGCCGCAGGTTTCCATTTACTCACCAACAGTCCAATGTTGCACGAAACATCATGTTTCCATGGCATCGCCTCCCATACCCGACCTTGCCGTACTCACAAAGGAGCGTAATTATAGTTTTCATTGGATACGATTTGAATTTGTTTTGGTTTTTTTTTTTAGATTAGGGCTGAAACAATTAGTCAAGCAACTGATCAGTCGACCGCCAGAAATGTAACAACAACAACAAATGTCGGAACAATTTTGATAGTAAACGAATTGTTTAAGTTGTCTAATAGGCGGCTTTTCTTCCTGTTTCACATTGAATATCACCAACTAATGGAATGCGGAGCGCACAAAAATTTTGCAACCTTGTTCCTTGTACAATTTGGTTTACATGGTGTCTTGCAACAGCAAATACGTTTTGACGGAAACATGAAAAAACGAACGAATCTGACAAGATGACAAACTGTTGATGAACACTCAACACACTTGGTTAAGGTTGGGGAAAGCTTTGGTTTAATACGGAAAAAAACAAGTCTGCAGTGACTTAAAAACACTAGACATGATGTGGTTACTATTTTTAACTGAATTATAATTAATTCACGGAAAACCACTGAACTTCACCAAAGTGCTTCATAAGCAGGTCTCAGCTAAAGCCAGTAATCCTGCACGTTCTACATCCACCATCCAGCCCAGCCAGCTCTCAAAATATACGTTACCTGTGACCATAATCGAGGCCACACAACATCAATGGGGAACAAATTGGTATCATCTAAAAAAAAAAAAAAATAAAAAAAAAACCCAATGATTTCTAGATTAAGAGTTTGGGCAAAATCTGAAAATGAATTGATAGTGAAAATATTTTCATCTTTATTTGAGATGTGTGTATTGCCCTGTATGGGTTTGACCCTCCTCAGTCTCTCCCTGAGGTTTCTTCCATGTTTCCCCCTTTAATTGTGGGTATTTGCCCCCAGAGGGTGTCGTATCCTGTACAGTCTGTAAAGCCCCCTGAGACAAATGTGTAATTTGTGATATTGGGCTATATACATACATTTGATGAAAAGAGGCTCAGCACACCTGTTGAGATTTTTTTTCATTCCTCTGAAAAAGGATCCCTGGCGTGTCAGTCCATCACCTTGTTCAAATTCACTGCTCCGATCAGATTGCTGGATATTACATGATTTTGCACTCAGAAAAAATAAGGAGGTTTGCTTTTTTTGGACATTTTTCACTCGTTACTTTAGTGATTTGTGCAACTTAAGGCACGAGAACAACCTCATAATTTGATCTTCTTTTTTAGACTTTTTTTGTCCGTTTTTTTTCTTTCTTTTCTACCCCTGTGCTCTTAAAGACGTCACTCAGCATCTATTGCTACCAGTTACTTTGAGGTTCATGTTCTATTTACAACACACACGATCAGAATATAAAATATGATGCAGGTTATAGATTTAACTACCCAGCAGCAGTGTTGGAGGAAGTATTCAGATCCTTTACTTAAGTAAAAGTACTGACTCGCTGTTAAAAAAACAACAACTCAGTTACAAGTAAAAGTCCTGCATTCAAAATATTACCTAAGTAAAAATACGTATTATCATGAAAAATAAAGTATTAAAAGTAAAAGTACTCAATGCAGAAACATGTCCCCTGTGACTGTTAAATGATTATATATTATATCATTAGATCATATTACTCATATATAATGTAATGTGGGATTTTATTGTTGTAGTTGGTTGAGGTTAAACTAATGATTGTTTTCACTATGGATTAATCTGCTAATTCTTTCTCCATCAATGGATGCACTGTTTGGTTTTAAAACATTTTGAAAATACTTGCCAATTATTCTCCTGATAATCCACTAATTGATTAATCAGCTAATTGCTTTAGCTGTACTTGTACAAACTGTTGGGTAGTTCAGTGTGTAGCCTGACAAAAACACAGTTAAGTGCAGTAAAGTAAGTAAGTAATTTCCCTCTGATGCGTAATGGAGTATAAGAAGTATGAAAAGAAATACCTCAAATGTGCACTTCAGTAAATGTACTCAGTAAGATTCCACCACTGGCACATAGTATATCAAATAGTTAAGATGAGCGTCAGCCAGATAAAACAATATCATTTTGCTGCTTGTATGTTAATGCATCATTAATAATAATAATCCAGTAATATAATATATAATAATACAACAAAAGTCAGAGGCCATTCCGCATAATTAGTACTTTTACTTTTGACACCGAGTCCATTTTTACTCATTACGCCTTCATAGTTTTCGTTACGTATAGAATTGAAACTGTGATATTGCTACTTTTACTTCCTGTCTCGTCACATTTGCACATTTGTGTTTAATGTCCAGACGACAGACATCTTAATTAACACCTGAACAAAACAATGGCACTTAAGGGAGCGTTTATTATAACATGGTAAGAAAATCTAATGAAGTAATTAAAGAAAAGCAACTCGCTAGCCACACTGGATAATTGGAAATTAATAGGCAAACGTTTTCCAAAGACAATTAGACTGATGAAATTTCAAATGAAAATGTTTATAGATGGCCAGTTGTTTGCATGAGCAGCACATTACAATGCTGTGTTTTCGTTTTCTGAATGTTGCCTAAAGTGAACTCTGCAGGCGGTGTACTTTATTTATATGGATTCTGAGTGCTGTTTATGCTACCCCAGCAACATTTTCAAGATGCAGCTGCCCTTAGATAACATCAGACCAAAAAAAACTATGACAAGGTAAAGTCTGCGAAGTTATATGTGCATGTGTGGGCTAATTAAGCTTATAAATCTGTCCGAAAGACGCGCAGTATAGCTGCTGCTTCCACTCAGACGGTGACTTGACACATTGCAGTTTTTTTCCCCCTCCAAATCGCAAGGGGGCATCTCTCGCAGAACATAATCCCCTAATGCTCTAATTCATCAAAACCCTGCACCGTAAGGACGACACGATGAAGGAGAAAAAGAAAAATAATAATAAAATGCAGCAGAGAGAGAGAGAGTGCAAACTTTCAGGTTTGTTAAAACTCCGAGCTTATCCACTGGCATCAGGGACCTTTTGCTCTGCACTCACATTAGTCCGATCCCTTATCGCTCTCACGGTCCGGACACAATCCGATCGGGGCAGCGGAGGGAACATTGAGTTTTATATAAATCAATACTATGTCCCAAACACTTTGCTGCTCCCGGCACCCCGGGGGAAGATTATAACACGCTTGGCCAGATCATCTCTCCACCATCATTTCTTTCTAAGGTGGGAACTAAGAGCTGAGTTGAAGAATGTTTTTTTTTTTTTGTTTTTTTTAAGGGCGTTTGGGGAGTGGGGGGGGCCTCACACACACAAAGACAAACAATGTAGTGTCCTGCGTCGTAATCTGCGGTCAGCTCCATTTTTCACTACAGTCAATTTCTCAAGTGCTGGACACGTTGATACAAGTGAAGGTTGTTGTTGAAGCCATGAAATTGTTTGTTGCCCTGAAAGTTGAACTAAGTGCAATCTTCTCCCCACAGTCCTGCACTCAGACCGCTGCGAGGCCGCTGCGGCTGTTACGTCGGTGAATAAGCTGACATGGTGTTATTGAAATCTCAGTTGAAAATGTTATTCACAAGACCCAAGGCTAACAAGTGGTAAGCTTAAGAAGCCTTTCAATTGGACAGGTATTCAGACTTTGGTGAGATGGGAACAGGTTGGATTAGATGGGATAGTCTGTTGCCTAAGCAACTGCTACACTCCACTGTGTTCCAAGAGGTTGCTTTATCTGCGAGGATTACACTGGGGGGGTTGGGGGGGGGGCTGTTTGCCTGGAGTCAAACAGTTCAGCTCCAAGGCCAAAAGCTGTGTCAGTGCGGGTGCTAAATCCTCACTGGGTTTAAACAACAAACAAAAGTAGGAATCTGTCAACAAGGTGCGAAAACAAAGTCAAGTGAATCAAAGAAAGGGTGACAAGGAAAGATAAGAAGCGTACAATGAGGTTGATGTATGCTAAATCCACTCCAGACTAAATTATCCCGAACCAGCGGCACCGCGTACCTAAGCTCTCAGGTGAAAAGCGGCTGGATTACATTTTTTTTATTTTTTTTTTTGTTATGTTTTTTTTTCTTCTAGCTGACAAGTGGAAACAGTGAAGCCACGTGGGATGTGTCACAATCCCCCGAGAGCTCCTCCAGCCCCCCCCCCCTGCCCCCCTCCGGGCGAAGTGACACTTGTTAAAATAATTTATTTACATCTTCGTTTCATCGTGCGACGCACCTACATTAGAGCAGCTGCGGCCTGTGTTGCGGCTGCTTTATGATGATGAATTTCCATAAGGAGATTATGGAAGTTGTGTGATGACAGAAGGATAGAAAGACGACGCAGCAACCTTCTATCAGGGAAAATAACAACAACAACAACCCTGCTTTCATCTCTGGAGTTCACACGTGCCTTTGGCAGGAGTCTAACTTGTCCTAATACTTAATACACACACACACACACACACACACACACACACACACACTAAGAGGGCATGCCATATTTGCTTATGTCATCGTATGGAGTAAAAGACTCATTGATCCAGGCAGATAGAGATAAATATGACCAGATAGTTTGGATAACTGAGTGATGAGAAGATACACTTTGTTTGATCACATTTTGTATATTTGTTGACGGGTGGATTCACGATGAATGTGCATCTCCTGCAGCCTGCTCTCCGCCACAGTCTCAAGGTCCGATTCGCCAAATATATTGCGTGAATGATATCACAGCGCAGACACGGCCCATAAGTTTTGCAGCTGAGTGCAATTTGTCTTTTTCCGTGTCTGATTGCAATTATCCATGTGGCAAAGTATGAATGTTGATTTTGGCCTAAGAACGCAGGGGGGGGGGGAAGAAGAATGGCAGGAAGTGTGGAGTAGACCGTATTTTCCGGACTATAAGGCGCACTTAAAAGCCTTTAATTTTCTCAAAAAACGACAGTGCGCCTTATAATCCGGAGCGCCTTATATATGGATTAACTCTGGTTGTGTTTACTGACCTCGAAGCGATTTTGTGTGGTACACGGCGCTCACGGCGCTCTGTCAAAATGTTTTAGTACGACTTTGGTAAACTACAAAGCTGCACCGCTTGCAGCATTACGGCTACCGTGGTCAGGAGCGTCGCGGAGTGATACATACTGTGCTTCACCATAATATTACAGCGTGTGTGTGTATAAGGACCCCAAAATGGCGCCTGTCAAGAGACACGTTTACGACGCGGACTTCAAACTCAAGGCTATCAGTCACGCAGTAGAACATGGGAATAGAGCAGCTGCAAGTGAGTGTATTGTGTTGTATTTTACGTGTTACAACTGAACAAGGTTGGGAGTTATTGTGAATACGCTAACGTTTGATTTAGCGGTATCAGACTGTTTTTTTTACGTGTTACAACTGAACAAGGTTGGGAGTTATTATGAATACGCTCATTAACGTTTGAACAATGTTGAGAGTTTTTGTGAACACGTTTAATAAAGTTTGACTTATCTGACTGTTTTGTTTCGCTTAATGCGCCTTATAGTCCGGTGCGCCTTATATATGAAAAAAGATCGAAAATAGACTATTCATTGACAGTGCGCCTTATAATCCAGTGCGCCCTATAGTGCGGAAAATACGGTAGTTCTTTTTTATGGGGTTAGTTGACAATGTGAAATGTAGGAAATAACATCAGTCTTTTACTTTAAATTTATATTTAAGTCAGTCAATAGCATGTTTGTGGTTAGGCTTCCGGGAAAAAAAAAAGTGGATAATATTATATTTGGATGTTATCTTTTCCTGACAGACAGAAACATCTGTGTTTTCTGAAATGTTGACATATTAAATGAATATCAGCTGTTGTTAAATTATAAGTATACGATGATGGCTATCCCAGTGAATATTTCCTCGCGGTGCTTTTCTAAAATCTTTTTTCATTTATATGATATAACAGAGAATCAATACGAATCCGCTGTTGTTTTTAATACCGTGCGCGATCAACCGTCACAGTTTATTTAGCCTTTCAACCCTTAACGTGAATGTTAGTTTACCACTTTTGTGAGCAAATGTCACTCAAAACTTCTTCATGTTTTCATGCTCTGTGTGAGATTAAGAGCAGCCAAGAGCAGCGTGGAGCTCTGGTGGGAGACGAAGACTTCCCTATCTGGCGGACCCTCTGCTGTGTAACGGAAAAAAATCTTCCTCTGGTATTATTTGGCTCGTCAAGCCTCAATTACAAGTCTTAGTTGACTAATCGCGTGATGAAAACGGGGCACGCATTACGCTTACACACATCATTAGCCACAAAATGGCAGCTCCGACGGAAATGCTGCAGCTGAGCTAAACGGAGGTGATGTCAACATAGAGACTGATCTATATTGTGTGCGTGTGTGTGTGTGTGTGTGGTGTCATTTATGCGTGTGTGCCAAAGCTGTACTGCAGGGAGCAGAGACACCGGGAAGAGCTGCTCGACTCGCGCCATGTCTTCACAGCGGAGGCATGGATACTGTGGTAATGAGTGTTGTGCGTTGTGTGCGCAACTCCGCCGTGATTGGACTCACCAGAGAACAAACAAACCCGTTACGCTAGACTTGCATGTGCTCGCACACACACACACACACACACATCCTCGGAGACACAATTATTCAGAAAATAAAGAAATGAACGCATCCCTAATGTAAACATGAAAGCAGTGAACGCTCCATTAGTGTTGTGATGGGGCCCCCGCCGAGTTGGACCCTGCTTGCTGCGTTTGTTTGCGTTTGTTGCGTCGCGATCTGGCCGCAGCAGCGGGACATTCATTTTACCCAGGGTTCCCGGCATGTCGGTGCATTAACGGCAAAAAGAAAAATAGAAAAAAAAAAGCCGAACGCTGTTGGATGCGAGGTCAATTGGGACAGTGAGTAGTTGTTTCATGAGGCGCTCAGTGGTGGATGTGGGAGGACTTCTAGGAGTAAACGCACACACACGCACACACACACACACACACACACGCTTAGACACACATTCAGAAAAGAACACACCCAAAGCTAGAAATTCAAGTGCATTTGTGACACATCAGCAGTGACTGAGACGTAAAGGGGAGCACTAACGGTGTGTACGCCATGCTTTTTTAGGGAATGTCAGCGAGTCCGGCTTTCTCTGGAGTGAGCGCTCACTCGCTGCTGGTAAAGAAACATTTTTGGATTCCCCTCATAAATTTTGAGCCATCACCTCCTGTGGAGTGCAGCCGGACATGTTGGCGCCCCCTGGAATCAGCTCAAAAAGCAGCTGTGACACATGTAAACTTCTGCTGAGCTCCACACTTTAAATGTGCAGTGAAGTATGATGACATTGGTTAGAATGTCATGGTTTGGTGTGGTACACATATCAAGGTTCAACAGGTTGGTGCACTCATTATGTCCAAGCCTGTCTCCTTGACATTACATTTATGGTATATACTGTATTCTGAATTTACAAACGCAAACCCAGTTTGTGTCACACACGCAGTGCTTCAGCTTACATTAACTGTCTCATGCTCAGACAGAATAAAACCAGAATGACTCACTCGGGTTCAGGTCGGGCAAAGTTACTCCTCTCTCGGACTCAAGTCGGGTTAGGACAGAAATATGCGGCCCGATCCGCACTCTAACGTGGATTAAACTGTGGATCATTTTGTATTGCTTTGACATAAATAATTCAGGTGGACTGGCTTTATTTCAATTCCAGCCTCCAATGATTTGCACATCTGAACAGCGAACACCGTAAAATACATATTGCATGAGCCCAAATACGCAAATGTTCACTTTTCTTCCATTTTTACCTGCACGAAACGCAGGTAGAAATGCTTTGGTAAGTAAGGACAGACGGATACATTTTGTGCATAAAATGGCTGCAAATCCTTGGTAAATATCCCCTAAAATCTGCAGAATCCGTGAGGCTATTTGGGTGGTCTGGCAGATAGTCATATACCTTTCATAGAAGAAAGAACGCATTTTCTCAAAGTGTACAGTTCCACTCGAATTGCTCAGAAAAGTTGAAAAATGCCACAGCTGAATGCACCCGTTGTGGGCATTCTTTCCCTGTCAAAATTGAAGGGAAGCGCAGACAGACAGGTGTGTTGCTACCAGTTAGAAACACACCAGGATTTGGACAAGCAACTGAAGAAAACACTCCAGATAAGGACTCCTCTCCAGAGAGCCTTGTAATTGCAGCTGAGCTAAGATAACCACTTTGTGAAGTAACCTGAGTGACACTACACCACACTACCACAGAGAGGGCCCACACGATGTTAACTAAACTGCTTTTCCATTTCAAAATGAATTAAAAAGAAAGACAAGGCAGGAGCATCTCCAAGTACGACTTGGCTCCCAAATCTTCTAATATTGGATCTGACACTTCAAACCAGGGTAACAAAACGTATCAGAAAAAGTGTCCAAACTGGCTCGTTATAGACTTCTACAATGGCGCCAATGTAAGAAGTGGCGCTACTGCGGCATGCAGAGCGGATATTTGCCAACAATTGCGGTTTGACTGTGAATAACACCTCAGTGAATTTTGCATAATATTTCTCTTTTGGGTTTGAGCATCTAAAGCACGCAAACACAAGGCTGCTACGGCGACGTGTCACATCCTTCACATCTGCATCAGCAAAGGAATGAAAGCCTCGTGTTTTGATGTCAAAGTGGAGTTTCCGTCGTCTGCCAAGTATGTCACGAGTCTCGCTCGCTTCTTTGAAATGGATTATGGAGAGGTGCTCCGGCATGTTGTCACGAGCTGGCTGTCACTTTTTGCCAGCTGCTGAGCGCATCCTGCGCAGCTGGCCCGCTCCTCGCTGCAACAACAGTTCAATGAGGAGTTGTGGCATACCTGCTCTCCAGAGGACGGCAAGTTGCTGGATTTACGTGATGACATTTTCCCACACAGCGATGCTGCCGTTGGTGAGGACTGATGCATCTGTATTAGAGTGGCAGGAGGAATTATTTTTGATACCAGATGAATGGAGCTACAATCCTGATAAGGTGCATAACATTTTTATACAGATGGTTAAAAAAAAAATCAAAAAAAAATCACTATCAGTCTAAGTGTACGCGATATTTACAATATTTCCACCGCTATACCTTGGTGTCAGACAGCCCTTTCTGATGGGGAACTAAAGCCGTTATCTATGCTCACTTCAAAGCCACCAGACTCCTTTGAGAAAACAGCCATTTTACTTCACAGAACTCGGGGGTTGCTGTTCTGCCGCCGCCTCCATCGGTTAGTTTGTTCGTGCTATTGTGTGACTGGTGGCTCACCAGAGGTCAGCACCTTCCTTTGATTAGCATTAAAAACAGATGCAGGTATGCGTGAGGGTGAGTCAAAAAAAGTTTCACCTTTGTCACGACCCTGGGATGAATGTGTTTGTTGCAACCCCTTTGAGTGTGTGTGGGGGGGGGGCGGGGGGGCTAATAAGCTGCAGGTCTTCAGATTTGGACCATTAGATGATTGCCTGTTAGTGTGCTAATTCTGCAATTTTTTTGTTTAACGTGTTTTTTTTGTTTAGTCTTTTTCAGTTACGAGATTTAAGTTTCAGGTTTTGGATTAGAAAACTGCATTTTTTTTTTCTTTTCTGGCAGGTAAATTCAACCGATTTTTGGCATTTGAACCACGTTTCTATCATACCAATGTCAAAGTTCCCCACAGCCAGGGACTATTCTATACGTTTGACAAAGTAAAAACCTTTTTCTGTTTGGTCAGTTTTTTCTCTGGAGAAAACATATCTCCAGGTATTAATGTGCCTTTGTCTCTTTTTTTTTTTTTTTTGCTCTAAAATTGGGATGTATCTGCCCATAATCAAGCGTTATTATGTGACTTTGTTCCAACAATCACAGCAAACTACAGAATAATAGACTGGATCGATACACTTCTTGATTACAAATTTCTCCTGGGAACTGTGCTCAATATATATTGTTAAATTGATCGTTAACGTCACGCCGGTGTAGCTTATTTGCCAGAGGTAGAAAGAAAAATGAAGCGAGAGAGAGAGACAGAGAGAGAGAGAGAGAGAGACAGAGAGAGAGAGAGAGACAGACAAACAGACAGAGCGACAGCGAGAGAGAGACAGAGAGGCAGACAGACAGAGACAGAGAGAGACAGACAGACAAACACAGGCAGACAGAGAGAGAGAGAGAAAGAGAGAGAGACAGAGAGAGAGAGACAGAGAGAGACAGACAGACAAACACAGGCAGACAGAGAGAGAGAGAGAAAGAGAGAGAGACAGAGAGAGAGAGACAGAGAGAGACAGACAGACAGAGAGAGAGAGAGAGAGACAGACAAACAGACAGAGCGACAGCGAGAGAGAGACAGAGAGGCACAGAGACAGACAGAGAGAGACAGAGAGAGACAGACAGAGAGAGACAGAGAGAGAGAGAGAAAGACAGAGAGAGACAGACAGACAGACAGAGAGAGAGAGACAGACAGACACAGACAGACAGAGAGAGAGAGAGAGAGGAGCTTAAGGCACGTAAAAGAAAAACAGCATCAGAAGGAAAGAGAGCCATTCGGACGTGTGAAGTGTAATGGCAACCTACCACGGCGATGACATGAGTGGGCGGGCGTTCGATATCATAACAGCGCAGAGGTGGAGCCGCAAATCCACCTCGTCTCTGTCCCTGCCATCCATCCACCTATTTGTCCATCTGTCTGTCTGAACATGAGGAGGGTGAGGGTGGAGGTGGGGGGGTACTGAGGCCCGTCAGTCAGGAGGAGAGAGGAGAGGAAGGACGCGAGGTGTGGAAAAGAGCAGTGGTGATGGATGGCTGAATACAGGAGGAAAGGGATTATAAGTGGAGTGTGTGTGTGTGTGTGTGTGTGCCTCATGTACACCTGGCACTAACATATGATCTGTATCCGGCACTGATAATAGGCCTTCGCATTAACACTTGGTTAATAAGTGTCCTTTATCTCTTTATCTTTGATGGTAATCGGATCTCCATATTTTAATGTTGACAAGCGCGTTGCGTCTCAGACGGTAGTCGCCGAGCTAACCAGGCGCCGTTATTTAACGGCCTGTCACACCAGCACTCAATAGGGTGACGTTTTGCGGCGATTTCAACGGAATACCTGCATACATATCGTTCAAAAGTTTGTAATCTCCTGCCTCAAAGCCTGATTGGGTACGACTGGGCAAGATGGCCGAGAGGACCACTCTGTGTTTCTCAATGGTCTGTCATGCTTTGACACGGCAGAAAGTCTTAGAATAGAATCAGAGCAAACCTATTCAATCTAACCCCTGAGTAGACGGCAGAGGGCCCAAAGAAAAGAGCCCAATTGCAATGTTGTGGTTCAATACTAATCGAGGGCCACTGACGCTTTTCTGGACCGGACAACAAATCCAGACTAGAAGTGTATTTTGGGGAAAGAAATGGTCCCAACAGTATTGTCTTATGTCGCGCAGCACTGTGGGGACGTTTGAATTATTTCATTCTTCTTCTGCTTTTGGACCCAACACTGTTTCGAACGTAAATGATACATTCGGTTACAATAGTCATTATTGAAGGTAAACATTTATTATTTTTTTTAAATCATCAATATTCAGGTATATACAGATTTGTGTTTTGACAGTCTCATCCAGTGTGATTTAAGGAAGTTAAAAAAAAATAATAATAATAAGAATTATAATTTACGATCCCCAAAATAAGGCTACAGCTGGACAGTACCACAGCAGATGGAAGATTAATTCCTCATCATTGTTGCAAAATCTGCACAAGCTGGTTTGTCCAAGGCCCCAGAATTGATATTTTATCCGTGTTTGCATTATGTGTATCATTTGCATCATCGGCATAGATTATTGCTCTTGATTCTATATTATTAATTTAGTCCCTTTATGTTACTGTTGCTTCGCACTTTTGAAACCGAACATTTCTACAGAAAAAAATAAACAATTAAGGAGATAAGGGACTGCCACTGTTTCTGGAGAATTCACCATTACTTATCAATTTTGCATTTCGATTTATTACATAATGTTTTCAGCCAATTAATCATTAATGGACCGAAGTTGAAGCTATACAACCCTTGCACGAGACCTTGTACGAAAAGCTTTTTTTTTTTTTTTGATCTGCAATGAATATTGTACCAGCTTCTTGTATTCTATCATGAAATTGTATGTTAAATGTGTCTAATGTTAGTCATTGTACTTTCCATGGATCCCGATTGGTCTGGATGAATGAAGCAGTTTCTTTGAGATTTGTCAGGTCTTTATATTGTCCATTGCGCTCCCTTCTCCTGGTCTACACTTCAACTAGAGGTTCCATTATCATATATACTGTATATATATATTATATATATCCAGCATCTTTGACCAGCTCAAGTTCTACCTTCTCCTGAAATGCCTCAGGTCAAATGACAGCTCGTCAAGGTGAGTGACACGCGGGCAGGTGTACAGACGCATAAGGGCATCCCCCGACCTGCACACACTCCCATGCACTTACACACTTACTGTACACCGTGTGGACGTGCAACCCTTCAATTTTGACAAACTGTCTGTCGTGGAGTTGACGGACTGTTTGCCGTTTGGATGAGGAACACGCTTACTCTGCACTGCTCTGCAATTAGGGATCAAAAAGGTTTTAACACGTTGACACATTTTAGCTCACGACAACTGCAATTTACATTTTTTTGCTGTGGTTGATTAATACATATACAATGTGTGTGCGTGCCTGTGTGTGTGGTGATTTTCTTTTGAGAAAAGCTGAGCAGTAGCCTTTCCTGTCTTTGTGTAAAAAGATAAAAAACTCAAGTTGCCGCAGAGAAGAGAGGCAGTATTATCTAGCGCTTGTTTGCTTTAACATAAAACATTTTTAACAAAAATACACAGTCTCCCGGCAACAAAGAGAAAAGCACATGGCTAATTATTATGCCAAGGCGTGGTCCGTTCTACTCGGCCTCTGATTGGCTTACCCTGATATTCTTACTTTCGCCATAATAGGAGAAAATGTTGCTGTCATTCTGCATAATAATAAACAATGTGCCGGAGCAATGGCTTTGTTTTTCAGTTCAATGGGACATTTACCCCCGAATATGAGCAGAATAAGATGTCATATTTATAAAACATAGGCCTATAAATATAAAAAAATCATGTCCTGGTGAACCAAGAGGTTTAGTTTATACAATATGACTTTAACATGATCATATGCTCACTACTTACGTATCCAAAGTAAAACCTCGGAGATTTCGTTGGAACTTTATCCTCTCGACTTAACTTGTGTTTCAGAAAGCAGGTGGCCGTGTCTGGCACAGAAAAAAAATGGAAAACAGGGACACGTTTAACGGTGCAATGATAATAACAATAACAATAATACATTTTATTTGGAGGCGCCTTTCAAGACACCCAAGGACACCTTACAAAATACAAGAGATAACAAACAGCAGGACATTGGAAGGGAGAGGACACAAACAAAACCAGAGATATGGTGGAGATGAAGAGACGTAAGGTCCATAGCAGCCGGATGACTTGGGACACGACCTGATCCGAGACGTTAGAGGAGGGATAATGGTGGTTCTGAATGTACAGTCAAACCGGGTGCAAGAGGGCGGAGGAAAACAAAGAAGGGAAGAGAGGAGGGAGCGCAGAACAGGCAGCAACAACAGTTTTGAGTTTACTTTCATTGGGAAAGAAAGAAAAGCAGTTCACACATCGACACGGAGACACGTCACCTGTCTGATGTTGAGCAGTGTTTGTATGTTGGGTCACGCTGACTGAATGCTGCAGGTGTTATTTACTCATGCCTGTATGGCCCGGCACCATACGCCATGGAAAAAGCACTGATGGCTGCTTTCAAAGAGCCTTACCTGCTCTTTCAGCATCAAAAAGTGCACTTAGGAGCCTCTGTAATTTTCCATCACTTTCCTCAGGTTGGGTTATATTATGATGAGCAATAGTCTCTCTCTCTGTCTGTCTGTCTCTCTGTGTCTGTCTCTCTCTGTGTCTGTCTCTCTGTCTCTGTCTCTCTTTGTTTACCTCTCTCTGTTTCTCTCTCTCTCTCTGTTTCTCTCTCTCTCTCCGTCTATCTCTGTCTCACTCTCTGTTTGTCTCTCTCTGTCTCTCTCTGTTTCTCTCTCTGTCTGTCTGTCTGTCTCTGTCTCTCTCTTTGTCTGTTTGTCTCTCTCTCTGTCTGTCTGTCTCACTCTCTGTCTGTCTGTCTGTCTGTCTGTCCCTCTTTTTCTCTCTCTCGCTCTGTCTTTTTCTCTCTCTCTTTGTCACTCTCTCTCTCTGTCTGTCTCTCTCTGTTTCTCTCTCTCTCTGTCTC